>APFE031636476.1:0-12626 GCA_000404065.3 Pinus taeda
GCATTCTTGGCATGATTACATAGGAGGAGGCTTTCTTGGGGAGAAAGTTGGATGTGTTGCACTAGATTATTTTTTGATCCTTTTTTTACTCTGATGTCTCCAAAAAATCAAGGAAGAACTTAGAACCAAAAGTAGAATTGAGGCATTTGTGCACTACACAGAAAGTCCCCATAAATACCATGTCTACTAGACATCCCTCAAAATGACAGCTATGTGAAGGGATGTAAAATTTACTGAAGACAAAGCGATGTGGTTCTCCCTTGAGAGAGAGCTTCATATACCAATAGAAGAGAAGATTTTAGATCTAAAGGAGAAGACTCAAGAAGTTTTGGAGCATCCATAATTTTTGGAGGAGTGAGTGGAGACAAGCACTCACGCACAAACATTTAGAGAAGGTAGGAAAAGGACTAGGGAGGTTATGAGATTTATGTAGGATGACAGAGAGAATGTGGTTAATCCTTCAAATCATCCAAGGAAAAGAAGGTCAGGAGATAAATTCACTAGCTACATGGATCTAATGACTAAGCTTGTGGAGACATAGGCATCCTCTTTCGAGGAAGCAGTAGAGAAACCTCTATGGTTTGATGCAATGGCTGAAGTATATAAATACAATGTAAATAAAAAATTTTGGGAAGTGGTCTTGAGACCACCAGATAAATCAGTTTTGGTTTTGAGCCGGATCTTCAAGGTAAATCATGCATCAGAGAGAAGCATTGGAAAGTACCAGGCCATATTTCTGGCCAAGGGGTAATCTCAAGTTGAGGGGATTGACTATGAGGAGACCTTTCCTCTTCTAACAAGGTTCTCATCCATAAGATCAATTCTTTCTATGGCTGCACAAATGAGGTGGAAGATCCCCTAGATGGATGTGAAAACAACAGTCCTAAATGGAGTTATTGATGATGAGTTGTATATTGTGAAACAGAAAGAATTTTAGACTTTTGATCAGGAGTCTCATGTGTGCATACTTGAGCAAGTGTTTTAGGATCTCAAGAAATCACCTCATTCTTCGTACACCAAGATTGATAGTTATCTCATTGGTTTAGTCTTCACCAAAATGTGAAGAAAATGCAATCGTCTAACATATCTTGGTAGAAGGTAATTTCTATTATTATTTTATTATATCTTGACAATTTATTTTAACTAGTGATGATCAGTTGATCAGATCTTTCATGTAGGGCCTTGCAAGAGAGATTGAAATGAAGCACATGGGTCTCATGAACTACTTCCTTAGATTGGAAGTATGGCAAGGAAATGGGGAACTATTTATCTCTCAGGGAAAGTATGTCAAGGAGATACTTTAGAGGTTTCACATGGAGAGTTGCAAACACTTTATCTCTCACCATAAATGGCAATCTGGAGAGTTGCAAACACTTATCCAGATTACAAGTATGGCAATCTCATGGGGAACTATTTATCTCTCACCATAAATGGAAATCTGGAGAGTTGCAAACACTTAGAGACACTTGTAGCAACCAATAAGAGGAAAGAGGATGTCATTTATGGTGAGAAAGTGGATGCTAATATTTACCAGTAGTTGGCTAATGCATCTTTTGAAGACATAACCATATATGTGCTATGCAATCAAAAAAATGAGCCAAGTTATAGCCAGGCCAACCAAATTATTTTGGAGGGAAACTAAGCATGTTCTATGATACCTAAGAGGCACCACCTAGTTTGAACTATGGTACAACAAAACAGAGGGAGTGTAGTTGTTTGGCTTCACAGATGCATATTAGATGGGGATTCCATCAGGCCAAAAGAGTACATCAGGTGCAATTTTCAATGTTAGGTCCACAATTGCTGCTTAGTACAATAGAAAGAAAAGATATGTGCCACTCAGGTCAACATAATCAGAATACATGTTTTCCAATCAAGAAGCATGGGAGGAAATCTATATGAGAAAGATACGTGTTGGATTCTTTGGTGAAATGATGGATCCAAATGTGGTCTACTATGATAATCAAAGTTGCATCAATCTGTCTAATTTTTTTTCATGATTGGTCAAAGCATATAGATATCTGGTATCACCATTTATGGGATTTTTTTCAGAGGCAAATAATGTTGTTGCAGTACATATGACAGAGGAAAAAGATGTCGATAATTTCAAGGGGGAAGTTTGAGCTACATAGGTGCAGGATGGGGTTGGTTGATAATCCCTTTCTTGATTAGAGGGAGTATTGAAAAATGGAGAAATAAATTCTCAATTTTATTTTTCCTTGATTAAATTGAGAAAATTCGAATTTCCGCATTAGCAGACAACTTGGACAATGTTAACTTGTGTGACATGCCTTGTGTCAACTAGTTTACTCACTAAATTAAAGTTGGAGTAGTTATATTTTAGTTACAAATTTTGGAGGAACTAATAGAAGATTAGTTGTCTAGTGGGACTTCAGTCAAACTCGGTGATCATCTACTTAACTGATCAATCTGCCCAAAATAGCTAGTGCATGCAGAGAATTCGAGTTACCTAGGTGAGGTGGAGGTTCTGAGGTAGTGTAACATAAGTTGTAGACTAGCCTTTAGTGTACATATGTTAAATGCAGTCCATTGATCAGCCTAAAGGAATTATAAAATTCAAAATAGGTATTTTTGTAAATAATAGGTGCTAATTTCTCAAGGAACAATGCAACAAACTAAGAACTATAGCTAAGGAAAAAATTGTCTTGGTATGGGTCAGAGGGCTTTAGTGAGCAGAGAGATAAGTTGAGGACTTGCAAGGTGACCATAATTGAGAAAAGAAAGTGTACTACATCTCTATTCATTTGATTAATGAAAGCAGACATTGGGGATTTTAGCAGATTACTTTGCCCAGATAAAAATACTTGTTGCATATGTGCTATTTCTTCCTGAATGTCAAAGTTTTTGTTCTAAATTGTGAATTAATGTCCACATAGCAGTAGTGTAAGTTTTTGTCTTGTGATTTGGATTAAAACTTCATGAGCAATTGAAAATTTACATCCTAATTTCTACATGACTAACTGAAAGGCATTATTGATTCTGGAAGTAGTTGGGTGGGGAAAGTCATGTGGAGATGGTTGTAAGTGTGTAGTGGTTATGCAAAGAACAAATGCATATGCAAAATGAGGGGTGCACGATATTTGAGTGGAATGCCGAATGTGTGAAGGATTCTTTTAATTGTAATTTATGTTCAACTCTTTTGGATTTAGTCCACATGCAATTTCATATTAGTAGATTGTACGAAGGAGAAATAATTATTTAGATTCAGAGTATATATACATTTGTATCATTTTAAAAGTATACATTAGTATTAACATTTTAATGCTTTGAAAATCAAGTTTTTAATAGATTGTACAAAGCATGGAGGTTTGTACAATGAAAACTTGAGAGCATTCTGCACACAATTGATGTGATGCAGTCTTGAGCATATACATTTTGTGTTATGTTGAAATTATATGAAAATAATGTTTCTAGATTTGATGTTTTACTGCTTATGTGGTTTTGTGAATGTGTGTATAAGTATGTAGTTGGTGAATTGGATGGTGAGCAGATTAGTATTTACCTGGAAGGTTTTTTTCTATTAATCAGTGGACAAACATTGAGATGATAAAAATATGGATCATGTATTTATCTTTGTATCATGTTTTGGACACAAAATACTGGCAGGTGGTGATTTTTAGGGAAATGCATCTACAAACATTTGAAATAGTTAGTATCATGAGGGAAAATGTTATTTTCAACGATATAAAAAAAAAGCTCACTTCATTCTAATTGTTAGATTTGTGAAATAATAATAATAGTAATAATAATAATAATAATAAATACTAACGATGAGAGAGATATTGGAATCCTAGATATATATGGATGTCATCTTTATTTCCGATACATATATTTCATGACATATAGGTGGTGATTTTTAGGGAAATGAGTTGCCAAGAATTTTGAAAATGTTAACGGAAGAAGGAAAGTTTTATATTTTGATATCGACAGGATCCATTTCTAATTTCTTTCATATTTCGAGTAGTGGATCATGTAGAATTTCTTTTTTCAAATTATGTTTAAGAGCTTGGAGTGCTATCCAAGATTATGTTTCCTTACATAAATTGTTACCTTAGAAGCTGATATTGCATCCTCAATGGTGTCTTAATGGAATTTATGTTAAACAGTGGATGATAGTAGTAGTTTAGTAAAACAAAATCTTTGCAATAATGTAAGCTTTTAAATTGATTCACCTTTGTCAGTTCCCTGTTTTCATTTGGTCATTTATTCGATAATTATCATGATTATAGTTCTAAGTTTAAAATTATTTTCTATGTTAAATTTGTATTTCTTATGACGTATAATGTTGATATTAAATCAATGGATTATGATTAGGTTTGGTTTATGGCTAAATATTCACCTTGTCGTGTGTAGCCGTTTTGACATAGCTAATAGTATATGCATTTGTTTTATGTTGAACGTATATCCCATATTATTAGCTTCTTTTCCTTGAATTTTATAGTTTAGTCGAAGTTGTTAGTTTATTTCAAATGAATCCTAATGTTAAGTGGTATTTTCTGTCATGCAGATTTTTAACTATTCCGATGTTTATTCCCGAATTAACATAACAAACATAATTTATTGTCTATGTACATGCACACATGTTTATTCAATATACTGATACACACATGATATTGAAGTTTATGGTGTTTGTTCTGCACCTACGTTATATATCAAACTAGTACTTTTTGGGATCTATTAAAAAGATACCTAATCTAATATGACATAATAGTAATAGATCTTCAATCGAAAAAACATTCATCATTTCTAGTTTACAAATTGTTTTTGTAGTTGTGCATGTTACATTATCAATTAAGGTTTTTATTTCTAGTAATTAAATTATTTCAAAGTCTACGAATGTCAAAGAGTTTAAAATTAAATCCTTTTGTGTGAAATAATGTTCCGACTGTGTCGAAACTGCGTATCAATTTTTTTGAAAAATATTTGTGTCAAGTCATTCATAAATGAAATTTGGTTTAGTTTTACAAATTAGTGGGGAGCAACTATCCAATCTATTTTTCATAGAAGGAAACTTCAATATTTGTAGCTATTATTGATATTTTTACAAATATTCAAATTTGACCTAAAAACAATGGAAATTACGGCATGTTCCTGATGAAATCTAGCAGAGATTTTTTGTAAATCGAGATTGCCACTGTCAACTTTTAGCAATTAATTTCTTTTCATCTCTGTAAAAAAAAAAAAAAAAAAAAAATTAAATTATTTTGTGAGGAATAAGGTTCTCCCCACATCAAAACTATGTGTCAAATTTTACGATAAATAGGTGTGTTAAAGTCATTCATAAATCAAATTTAGTTTCGTTTTAGAAATAGTGGGGACCAACTATCAAGTTAGTTCATGATATATGGTAGCTAAATACATGTTGGCATAATATTTATGTGAAAATGTCCTTATGCAATTTACTATTTATAGTTATTGTTGATAGTTTTACGTGTCTTCAAATTTTGCTTGAAAAACAACGGAATTTCGACATCTTCCTCATAACATATGGCAATTTTTTTTTTCTAACTCGAGTTTATAGCTGTCAAATTTCATGATCTTAGGTGTTGATCGAGTGTTAATACCTTCTTCGTCATTTTTTTATTAGAAAAAAAATTGTTTGTGTTGGTTTTTTGTGGTATCGGAAAATTTTCCGATAGGGATTTTGATGATGTTGAATGCATCTTGACTATCATAAAACATGATTCAAACACTCGTGCCATCAAGATTTTATTATAAAGAAATTCTGATTTTGGCCATTTTTGCATCTGGGCTAATTTATTGCCTCACTAGACAATGTCTATTATTGTATATTGTAAGTTTCTATTTCTTATGACATGTATATTAATGATCTCGAAGTAGGAGAGACGTGTGAAGTAAATGGACAAGATTCTTTTGGAATTTCAAACTTTTTTCTTATTACTATTTGTATAGTTAGCTTTGGTATCTTTAATTTCTATTTATTCAGACTGCCATGTGTAATGGTTTTAACACAAGTAATAGTAACAAATGGTTTTTGTGAAGAAAATGGAGAATTTTAAAGAGAGATGAGATTTGAATATGTTATGCATTGACAAAGTTTTTTTTTGCCACCAATAGAAAATTAGTAGTAGGTGAAGGAGACAATCTATTTACAGTGATACAATTAACTCACATACTGAGATCAATGATAAATTTGACCAGTCAAGAATGTATGAGTGATATGTGAATCTATCAATGGAAGGGAAAGCAAGCAACAAGATTTGGATTACTAAGTTATCAAACGCTCGTGTGTTCGAGAGGTCTTTGATTTTAGATAAATTGTTTATTTTTATGCAAAAGAAATTGATTTAAGAAAGAGGGAAATGAAGATAGGAGAAATAAAGGCTCCTCTCAATCCAAATTCATTAAGATGGTTATTCTTTTCAATGGAACTAAACAATTGTTTAGAATTGTCTCTTTCAAATAGTTTCATAGAGCCAGAAGGATGCAGAATTGATATTGTGCGAGAATTCATTTGTCCAACTTCTAAGGTTCCTTTTGATGTTTCTCTTATAGATATTTATTTGTTTAGGAAACTGTTCATAGTTTTTTTTTCTTTTTGCATGTGTAGTAGGGCTAAAACTTACAACACGTGTTTCAAAATGCATTTTATATGCACTTTATGAGACATAAAAAAAAACGTGTATTTTTATTGGGTTGATGTCATTTCAAATGAATTAGTTGTTCAGTTGCAAAGATTACCCAATAAAAATGGTTTCTTTATGATAGCATGTCTGGTAACACTAATCATGTCAAGGCATGTGTTTGACGGTTTACCCCATAATCTTCAATTCAAATTTTCCAAGGAATTAATGTAGTTATGGTATCCTCTAGTATTGAAGCACAAAGATTATTTAAATTTTTTCTTTAATTCAAGATGTTTTTGAATGGAAAGTGTATTGCATGGTAATTGGACAATATCCTCCGTGAATATTTACAATGGCTAAGACATTGCTATTTGAAAAAGGGGAATAGGAGTAAAGGGAAAGAAATCGAGTTATATGAACTTATTGTTTTGAATATTGGCCATTGATTTTTCCAATGTTTGTTATAGATAGGTATTTTGTTGCTGAATTGTGTAGGAAATATCTTCATTGGCTATATATTTGAAAAAAAAAAAAAATTATTTATTTTCCATTTACTATTGAAAAAGTAACTGTTAGGAATAGAGTTCATGATAACATTTTAAAAAATTCCTTAGGTTATTTTAAATCAAGCAAAGCAAACTCTATTAAAGCCTTTGATAAACGAAGAATTTTCATGGAACACCTTGAGGTCTATTAGGTACAACAAAATGTTATCGAGAAATAAAGATCAGAACAAGGAAAGTCACAATGTATCAACAAAAGATCAAAAAATGGTAGTATATACAGAACATATTGTTGAAAAAGAGATCATCAGAACGTAAGAAATATATAATAAAAGAGGCATAAATATTACGAGACAATCGCAAGCATGCACACGCAGTGGTGGTGCAACTTCGTCAACTAGAAAAAAATGGAAAACAACAAATCGAAGATAAAAATTGGTTTTCGATAGGATGTCAAGTAGTGGGGATTATGAAAATTTCCCTAAAAAGGGAGCATTGAAGAAGTCATGGACATGGAAGTTGATAGAAATGTACTAATTGATTGGAGATAATTTTTTACGACCATTTTGTTTCATTAGAGGATGCAAATTATGATAGGGGAGGTAAGATATTAAATATTGAAAGGCTACAAGTTTATGAAGAAAAGGTTGTTGATCATACAAAGATGAATGTTGATCTGTCTCTAGTTGCAATGTTAGGCATGATGAAATTGCATCAAGTTAGTGGTGAAGTATTTGTGAATTCTATTTCTCAAAGAAATGAAAAAAATATGAAGTTGAAGGAAAAATTAAAAGAGCTAGAAGATACACTAAACCTGGGTCCTTTCTTGAAGACTCCACCAGCGATACGCAGACCGCTATTGGTAATTTATATTCCTTTCATATTCCATAGATATGATAAACATGTCAGCCTTCTAAGTGGAGTGAAATCGTATGTCATTAGTAATATATATGAAAGATTGTTGATTAATGAATTTGCATGGAACATTTCTTTTGATATGTGGCATTTAAAGGAAAGAACTAAGTCTTCTCTTAAATTAGTAAAAATTGAGCTGGAGGGAGACATTAAAATCATAGGCAATAATCTATTAACTTTTACTCTCAAGCTTGATTCACTATCCAAACTAGAAAAATGTAAACAAGGGATCCATAATGTTGACCGAATTATGAAGATTAGGGTTATATGGTCTAAGAAAATAATAACATTGGAGGACATTATTTTTTAGTGTGGAGATATAGGAAATCGAAGATTAGATTCTCATCTCAATGTGGCAGTGATTGTTCAATATTTAAACAAACCATGCATTAGATATGATACTAGATTGATTGCAAAGGAAAGGCTAATGGTTGATTTGGAGAATTTGAAATAATCACAAGCAATAGAGTTTGATGACATAATTCATTTTACTTAGAGGAAATTAGAAAATGGCTAATTATTTTTGTTAGTGTCAATGAAGAGTGATTTGCCTCAGTTTTTCAATTGGAAGAAGAAGCTAGAGAAATTAAGGAGGAGATATTCAATAAACATGTTAAAAATGACATTACCATCATTTGGATTAAAGAATTAATTGAAGCCAAAGTGAAGAAATTCATTGCAAGAAGCCTAATTCTGAGAGATAGTCGAGCGATAAAAAATATTAATTTGTTGTTTTACATATCGTAAGTGTTCCAATACATTATAACATTTGTTTCTTTTTTTCGATGAAAAATCATAATCTTATTAGTGGAAACAAAATTACATGTTGTAGGATCTTGTAAAACATTCCATCATCTCAGTAAAGACTAGTAATCACAAATCCAATAAAAAATAAATGGGAATAGTATGGAGATGCTCAAGCTACCCTTTTTTCCATTTCTTATTTTCTACTTTCTACCACTCGCCTTGTGACGGATTGGTTCTCAGGATCCATTCTTGGAGTTTTCTTTTATGATTCCAAACTTTCGGATACATGGTGTTGTTTGTAACACCCCTCCTTTTTACATCAATAGACATTTTTATCTATGATGTGGTCACTAGGATTCAAGAGCTTCAAGTTCTGCTTCCTCTTTTTCTACTCTTTCTTGTGATTTATTGACTTCTTGATTGATAGGGGGATATATTTACTCTTCATCCTCTTCGTCCTCTAGAAGACACTGGGGAAATTGGCATCCCTCTAGTCGCTTCCCTAGTTTCTTCTTGTTTCATGGTTATTTCTTGGCATGGGGACATGTATTTTTCAAATGTCTTGTTTATCAGCCTATTCGTCATCATCAAGTTGTGGTCTCGAAGTCTAGGAACTGAGTCTATCATTTTTTGTTATGTGTCAAAAGGTTGCAATCCAAAAACCCTTTGTTGAGGTCCAGCTCTACATAGATTCTAGAAATAGTGAATATTATTTCTTCGACTCTTTGTGTATTAGCATTTATATATCAACCTAAGAGGTTGTATTGTAGCGGCTACAACACCCTCCAATATTATGGCTTTCATCCAATTTTAGAGCCTCCCTTGAGTGTTTACTTGATGTTTGTAAGCAATCAGGCTCACACCATGGGCCCGTGTGAGTCCTTTCACCCTCTTTGCTGGACCGTTCAGCAAACAACTTTTACATGTTTGTCACAATGTCACGCTTGCAACCATGTTCTGGTCGTGCACAAGGTTTTCAATTCATGTGTACATGTTGTGTTTGATATGTAAACATCGTCGCACTTACACATGAAGTTGTATGCACTTTCACACAAGCATCATTGCGATCATTCAATGATCCATCACAAGCATCACACTTGTCACTAGGACCGTCGGTCAATCGTGTTGAACATATGTTGTCTTGATGCTTTTAGGCATTGTGTCATCAAGTTATGTTGAGTGTGTGTTGGAAAAAGTCATGTATGCACAAGTTCACTCGCTCACACACTCAATTATTTTTTCCAATGTTGTGCTGAATCGATCACCATCTAATAGTTGAATCTTCACCCTGTAATCGACTTGACCAACTATCACCGAAAACAGTGCAAAAGTGTCCAACAATCCTTTTCAATCTATGCTACCTATAAGCTCATCAATCAACCCTCCTGTTGGTCAACCCTCTCTGCTGATAGAGAAAATTGTCTAGATAGGTCGGACAATCACCATGTGTCCATCCCTGTCTCCTTTCTAGGATTGTGCAGTTTTTCTAGCCAATCACCAGTAAGCCGACTAACTTGTCACCCAAAAAACTGTACATATTTCTGAGAAATCCCTTTAGCAACCTAGCATCCCACTCATCTCAGAAACTACACAGAGGTTCCCAGCAAGTCAACCTCCCAGTATTTGTGCAGTTTTTGTCTGCAACAAACCTCGCAGCCCACTACTAGCTTCGTCTAGGAATTGCACAATGTTTACTGCCAAGCCTTCCCACAAGCTGCTGCTAGCTCCCTCCAGGAATATAGAAATTTTTACTTCCAAGCCTTCCCATAACTCGCTGTGAGATCCCTCTAGGAATTGCACAATTTTTTCTGCCAAGCCTCCTGAAGCTCGCAACTAGCTCCATCTAGGAATTGTCGAGTTTTTTCTGCCAAGGCTCTCTGCTACCTGAACTACTTCCCTCTAGAAATTGTGGAGATATTCCCTCCATCTATGCCAGTTCTCGTAGACAGTGACTCCTGATTCAGATTGTAGATCACAGTCCCCTAGCGACCTCTATGCAATTTTCACTAGCAATGCCCGGATTTCGCATCCCATATTGTAACTTGCCTCGCACAATTTCCTAACCTTGTCCTATCTCCCGGTAACCTACATTCATAATCAAATGACCATGCATCATGGTAGAATAGGAGGCTTATTGATTTTATGTCGACCCAAGGTCCAATTTAACCCTTGGGTATAAATACCCCCTCATTTGTACATGCAAGGGAATGTTTCACCTTTTCTCCTCCCACCTAGCCTTGAGAGTTTGTAATCTTTTATTTGAAGAGCAAGTAGTGGCTCCAATGCCTTGCAAACTAGGTTAGTGATGTATTACGTATCGATGTGTCTTCAAACTTTCGTTTATTTCATAAAACTGCTCAACGACCAACACATTTTCTCGCATGCGTTGTAACTATTGTAAGAATTAATCTTGAACACTTGTAATACATGTTTCTTTAACATGTGTTAAACAATTTAACTCATTCAACTATTATAATACATATATTTATGAAAATGTGTTGTATAAGTTGTTAACATTGTCCTTCCCACATTGGTTACCTTGTGGACATCAACCATAACCTTTTACGACCCCTGCTATAATGATTGTCGCACTCGCGCAGACTACCTACTGGGTGTTGTATGTGCTATCTTCCTTTGTGTGTTGCAACTGCCGCATATTGTGTATTTCTCCTCTGGAAGCTATGCATGTCCTATTTTGTTGCGTGTCCTTGACAGAGTTTTGACTTCCTCCAATTTGACCTAAGACTCTCTCCCACCCTCTCTCTCTGTTATAAAAGAACCTTGACATAAGTAACACTAGCATTCACCAAGCACATGAACCTCATTGTTCGAAGATAAACCAGTCAACTCTCTCATGCTGACAAGCAAGATCTAAGGAAAACATTTAAGATAATGGAAATTGAGCCATCATAATGGATGGGACTTCTACACCAAATGATACGAGGTCTAGTTGGGAGTTCATACCCGGGAGATCCCCTCAATGTTCGTGGGTCCAATATCGTCAACATTTCTAGTGCTAGAAGGAGGGCCTGAACCTCTGGTTGTTTATGGCTGAATGTCTTGTCACACCCATTAATCAATCATCTGGTCAAGGTAATAACTTGCACTCGCTCTCACCTGTGCGTGACTCTATAGTTGGTTAGTCCTCAACTTCGAGGATTCAACACAAAATTTCATATCAGCATCTTCACTCCATCCATCTCATCACCCGCCAGTTTGGGAAAGTTGTCGGACTAATCTAAGGAATGCAACATCTTCTATACGCATCAAGAAAGCCAAAAACCACTCCCATAGGGGTTGATGTATCATTAGTGGAAGAAGCAGTTCTTGCCACACTTGAAGGTTTTGCACAAGAAGTTAAATATGTAAAGGAATCTTTACTCTTCTAATAGGGAGAATGAGACACCCTCGTGATGTCGGGCTTAGACTCTGGTATAGGAGTGTTGATGCCCCGAAAATCATTGTATCAACATTGGGGGATAACCACCCGGTCTGAACCTTAATACAAGTCCTTTTCCGTTTGGGATGGTGGCTTCGACTAGATGTAATGGGACTAGTTTCCCAATAATGAATAAAAGGGGTGGATGAGTGATAGGTTGTTTGATCTAATGGTAGGAGAATAACTTAGTCTATCAACAAAATAAAAGAACTAATACTAATCCCGGGAACAATTATTCTTTGGAAATTCAACGTTTGATGATCTTTGTCTATTGACAGGCATATAGATGACTCTATCACATAAACATAGATATTTATTCATTCAAAGATTACTTCATTTAAATAGTTAAACAAAGTGATTAACACAAGATTGTTGCACTTATCATTTATATCATCGTTACATACATGATTGGAA
>APFE031636479.1:0-52803 GCA_000404065.3 Pinus taeda
GGTATTGTGTTATTATGGTTTTGGACCGTGGTATTGTGAAAGGCCTAAGACTATAAAAGGGGAAGGAGATCACTTGGCAAAGCATCATCTGAATTATTGAATATCTGATAAAGTGCTAGATCTGGAATACTGTGATTGGGTTATGGTGCAGATCTGGATCTGAGCTAAAGAGGGATCTCACCGGTTGATGGAGAACAAGATCTAAGGATAGATCGAGATCAAATGGTTTGAAATGAACTATCTCTATACATTTGATTATGCTTATTCTAGATCTGTATACTGACGCTTGGAATGATCTGATCTGGGTATAACTTAAGTTTGAAATCGCTGCAAGTCATGTTTGAATATTTATAGATCTGTACACGGGTTAGCTTTGGTGTAAGCACGTATGTATGTAGGTTTGGTTCATTGTAGTAGCGTATACAATTTGAGCTATGATGTTTGAAGTCACAGGTGGTTCTGTTTGTTGATGGGTTCTGATGACAGTTTAAAGGTGTCAGTATTCTGCATATCCTGTTTCGTTGGTTGTGTTTAGCTTCAGTATTGATGGATGAGAACTAATATTGGATCAAGATCATAATGACTCATATTTATGTGATCTGATGGACTAGATCTGGGTGCTAACACATATATTATCCTTGTATATGTATTGATCTGGTGTTTGGGTGATTCAGAAGATTGATTGATTATGTGCTTCAATGATATTAATGGGTCCAGTATGAAAATTGGATGAAACGTGGCCTTTCAGATTATGTGTTGTGCTTCAGGAGTATCCAATCTGAAAATGTATGAAACGTGGTACCTGGAGGAGAGAATATTGTAGGCCGGTGCCTACGTACTAGTATCTTAGCTAGTACAAGAGCTATGGGGGTTGTAGCTCCCTTCCAGGAGAGACTGGAGAATGAGAGAGCATTGTAGCTCTCTGCAGGTAGAAGCCTGCATATTGGTATAAGACTGCACCAGTACATAAATATTGTAAAAGGATTTTCTTATTAAGAAGAAGATTGAGATGACTTGCAGTAGGTGGTTTTCTACCAAATTGGGTTTCCACCTTATATCATGGTGTTCATGTGTGTGGCTTATGTGTGATGATCTGTTCTATTTTATTGCACCTGTTTACTGTTAATATGGTTGATAGTGTTCTAATGCACTCATTAAGGATCAACTAACTGAATCATAAGAAGTTGTGGAAGTAGCATATATGAATCTGAATATGGAAAAGAAAAAATTTTATTGATGTGATAACATTGATTCACCCCCCCCTCTCAGTATTATTTCCAACACTGTGCAGATCTGGTGTAACACAAGGCTGCAGACTAGTGTGTGAGCCCCAAACCACATCCAAGACATCCCCATGGTGCGGAAACCTAGTTCCAACACCCTCCCCTGCTACCTCGGGTGAGACCTCAGTCCACGCTTCACGAGCTGTTGCCAAAAGCACTGGTAGCTATGGAATTTGTTTGGCTAAATAATTCTTCTAAACCTGGGTCAAGCCCATATAAGCCAACAATGTGCCAGCCTACCATGTTCATAAGGTTGTAACAAAGTGACATTACCTTTATGGCCACCAAACTAGTGTTATGATCCATTGGATAGCCAAAATATCCTTGGAACATGAGTTCTCATCACGAGTCAACTTGATGACTTTTGCTACATCCCAGTGAATGGCAGTGTGGTCATCTGGTTACCACTCCAACACACTGATCTCTTCTATAAAACAACACTAGAACTCTCCATTTATAAATTAAGGATCCTGGCTCATACGGGTTAAAAAGAAACCCTACGGAGGCTATCGACACGTGCTGGAAGCAGAGGCTTTGCTTATGGTATTGAAGTTCTGTTTTCAACGTCAATAATTATTATAATACCCTCTTCTTACTTTTCTTTTTATCAAAGAGATTATCTCCCTCATTTCTCCCTACTTTCAACATTTATGCAAGAGTTAATGTTTTTAATCAATCATATCATTTTCAGATGGAATATCGTCAGCAAGGTATCTTTTCTTGCATATTACTATCCTTTTTTCTTACCGCATAACCTATCCTCAACCAAAGCATTTTATCTCTTATTCATAACTATCTTTACACACTCCACTCTCATTATAACCATACCTCTTGCTATCCTATCATTGATATGTGTACTCTGCTTCATTTACTGTCATACTATTCATTCCCTTGCCTTGCCATCAAAACAACACTTTTCCTATGGTTTACAGTCATGAATTCCCTTTTCCAATTGTAGGGAGAAGGTATGCATTATGGGATAGCATGCAATATAATTACTGCACTCTACCATAGCTTGTTAATTTGACAAAATATTAGTATTGCATTTATACAACAATTTTTTCTAATTGATATTTTTGCATGCAATTTATCTATTGTTGTTCAAAACTAAAACAACGGATTCAAGAAATTTGCATGGAAAATAGTGATTTGTTTACAGGAGAACAACAAGTATGGGGGGAAACTGTATTCGTAGAAGGGCCACACTATTGCAACTAACAAAAGAGGTTTGAGAAACTCGCGAACGCGAGAAATTGTTCAGACATGATGTGCTTTCCTGAATTCCACCTTTTGCATCACTCTCAGTATCAACTCAGCCTACATCAGTGTCAACAAACATCTGTCCATACATGTCATTTCACATTTTTTTTCGGAGGTAAAACTTAAGGTAAAATAACATACTTTTCTGATTTATTAATTTATTATTACCATGCCATTAATATTATTTATCATCCATTGATGTTCTTATTCATTCTCAACACCTCCCTTATTCCATGTTTTTTCACACCAAGCATAGATTTCAACAGATTGTAGCAACCACCTCAATTTGTTTTCTAGTATTGCATGAGGGAATGCTAACTCTCTAGTTTAGGGGACGAATTGCTACACATGATGAATGTTTTCTACTTTCTTTCTCATTTACGTCATACAATTTCATTTTTTTATAATGCAAAAAATGATCTGCGTATATATTTAAAACTATGAACTGAATTCTTGTAATTTTTGGATAGTAAAGAGGTATCATTAAAATACACAAACCTAGAAAATTTCAAGTTAAATTAGTTTATAAAATTTCAAAAATCATGCCCTATCACCTACAGCCATTTTTCTTATATCTCATGATCCATGCATCAAAATGATCTGATTTGTATTTTTTGAGGAAATGGTTAAAGAAGTTTGTTGTTACTTATATCATATTTTAATGCAACTTCATATACATATAGTTGAACAGCAATGTAAAAATTGTTACACCTTCATCAACATTGCTAAAATTGAATATTCATTATTTGAGGAAGAAGTCATTTGTTCCATCCATTTCATGAGCTGGGATGAACAATTTTTGTATTATTGCTTGGTTAATACATAGGCTTTGGGTTTCATGAGGACATGCACTATATTCAGTTTGGGGGTATGTTGGGCCACTAGTTTGTCACTATTATTATCACTCTTTAACGCCTATTTCATCCATTTCTACCATTCTTTATCACATAATTTATCATAATTTATCATATAATTCCATTTTACAATTATTTATGCTCTTATCGATAAATATTATTTCTTCTCCTCTGTTTTTAATAAATTGATGATTATTATGCATGATTTTAGCAATGATGGTTTATTAATAAATTTGTTGTAACATCACTCACCATTTTAGCCTCCATGATATTTTCTAGATTGCAGATTAGATCTCTAGCTCATCATTAAATATTCCAACTCATAAATTCGTTGGAATAAGAAGTGACAGTTTTTGCATTGGATGTTTCAGGCAAATTGAGAAGAATCTAGAAAATCTGAAACATGGTTTTTCTCTAGAACAGATCGAGTTAGTTTTATCACAAGCAGTTTTTCCAAATTCATTCCATATTAAGAGAAACAGAAGGTTCTTTGAAGATGATTTTCTCAAATTTGTTATTGCGGCCATTTTTCAAATTATGTCAATTGAAATACCAAATTCAATCTGTTCCTATTGAATGTTGATGGAAAGATATTTCAGACATGATCTTGCTCATCAATTTGTTGTGAACAAGCCAATTTTGTTATGGGAATCATTTTGTAATCATCTATGGTGTATCTTCTCTCTGCTCTCTATGTTTTTAAATGAAAACAGAGATCAAAGAAGGGGATAATTAGAGATAGATAGGAGAGGATAGGAGAGTATAGGATAGGAGGAGAGGGGATAATGGAGAGATTTAGCTTTTTGCATGGGACCTCAATTGTAATTTCAATAGACAAAATGTTATTCTGGAGGACAAATCATAATGTAATGAGGAGTGAATTAAAATATTAATATATAATTTGTGTTGATGGTCATTCAGATATTCTGAACTAGCTCGATAGTATTCGTTGGTGGGTAGGGCCCGATCTCTGGTGGATCTTATTGCTATTCCCTGTTTTATACTTTTCCATTTCTTGTAGGGTTACTCTGTTTTATTTCTTTGCATTTCCTATGAGTGTATTTTGTTTGATATCTTCTGATTTCTTGTGAGTTTAAATTCTAGTTAGTTTACTTTCCTTTGTTTCGATCTGATGTAATTCACAACTTTGTCATTTGATTTCATTTATGCTCACTGTAGATTAAATTAATTATCAGTTAAGATATTGATTCTTGTTGATTACGATAAGAGCATGATTAGTATAGAATCATCTGAAAGAGATTGGTTAATGCTATTAAACTCTCGGTTGATGTTATTTCCATTCACATTGCTTAAAGTAGAATAGAGTGTGATTAATGTAGATCCAGATGAAAGAGCTTAGTTATTGCTATAGTGCTCCTGATTGATGTTATTCCCATTTGAATTTCTTGCTTAAGATTGGATTATGGTTTTTCTTCAGATTAAGTCATGATGCTTAGATGTATTATTTCCCTTAAAAGTTACAAGCTTGAGATTTATGGTTTGGTTTGTTTACTCTTATATTGAATTTAATATATTATCTTAAATCATTACTCTCTAGATTTATAGATTGCACATATTGTGTACAATATTGAAACAAAAGGAATTACCCAGGTTGATATTTAATGTGAGGTAATTAGGAGTTTTAAAAGACTCCTTTTAGCACCCAACAAGGTGCTGGTAGCAATTGATGTAGAGGTGGTGGAAACTGCATAGGTTGTTTGTCCATATTAGGATTATATGCCTGTTGATAGGCTTGCATGGTTGGATTGTATGAAATACTTGGAATATTTGGATAAGGAAAATAGAATTGGGATCGAGGTTGATAGCTAGTGATATAAGGGCTCATTCTTCAATTCTAGTTCCAGGCAGTACTTTGAGCACCCCAAGGGGAGTAGGATGCAGGAAAGGTCCAAGGCTGGGTTTGGCTATACCCTTGAAAATTTGGGTCTAGGAGCACACTCTGACTCTATAGTCTCCAAGTGGGTCTCTTGGCTAGCTGAGCTTGGTTAAGGGTTTCAGTATTGCCTTTGTAAATGGCCTGAAGACCAAGAAGTGATGGGCACTTCTCGGTTTGGTGCTCTACAGTATATATTGCATAGACATCTATAGAATTCAGAGGACATTCCCTCTCTGCATGTTTCAATCTACACTTGGGACAAAAGACTGCCATAGCTACCTTTTCGACCTCACATTTTTGGTTGAATTTCATGGTGTCAAGCTGGTTGCTAATTGTATTTAAGATGTTAGTTTTCAAATTTCTAATAGGTTTCCTAGTTCAACCCTAGTGACAGTATTAGCCATAGCTTTCATCTACACATAGTCCCGAGAATTGGCCCTAAGCTCACGAAGCTTTTTGCTTAATTTGTTTTGGCTCCTAGAGTAAGTGTGACAAAGGTAAATGACTTCAGCAAAGGATTTCTTGTAAATGTCCCCACAACTAAGCAAGTTTAATGTCTCTCTACATTCATCTCTTATCCCTCTTAAGAACATTGTTCTGATGATTTTTAGATCTAGGGTATTTCCACAAGATTTATGAAAGCTGTAGAGGAACCTCTCAAGATACTCCTCTAGGTTTTCATCTTTAGTTTGTCACATCCTAAGGATATCAGTGATGTCCCTACTCTTATAGAAGTCTTGATATTTTTTTAGAAAGGCTTACCTCATGTCATCCAATGTGTATATGGTATGCTTCCCTAGATTCATGAACCACCTAAGGGCTGCATCTTTTAATCTGGCAGAAACAATCTGAGTTTGTGTGTATCGTCATAATAGTTATAGCTACAACATAAGATATCAAACTCAAAAAGGAAAGAATCGGGATCTTCGGATGATTTACTATAGTATAGTGGTTGAGATGCCATCGAAATGTTCTTCATATTAATGTCACGAGTTACATCGAGGATAGGAAACCCAAAAGTAACCTCTTCCTCTTCTTCTTCTTGGTTTCCCCCATGTAGGTTAACATTCATTCTAGGGCCTTCTCCTTCCTATTGGTGCTTGTCATTGTGTCTACCTTCACCCCTTGCATGCTCCATATCTGTGATAGGTACCTGTTGGGATTTGTTGATTAGGGCATGGATCTGGAGTGTTGGAACACGATAGATATTGGTTGACTACTCATCCATGAGGTCTGGTTGTTCCACTGGTTCTTCTACTGGGTTATCAAAGATAATTTCCTGAATTACCCTTCCTTCTTGATCAAATAATTCCTGATATAAAACCACGTTGGTGTCAACACTTCCTCCTTCTTGTCTTAGACCTACATATCGATTACCAATAGTTAAAACAAGTATATTGATTCATCCAAAAGTTGTAGGAAATTTGGAGTTTTAAATAAATATACCTTTGCTATCCCTAGGTCTACCTATACTCTTATGCATAAAGAAGAAGGAAATATAAATTCAAGAACAAAAAGTGATTTGTCAGACTTTGGAGCAACCCCACAAAAGTGGATGCATGCCTCTTCACTCATGTCTTACTGTACTCTCTCCGCCCTAGGATAGTTCTGAAGGTTCTTGAAACTCAATTGACAGTGATTAGAAGAATAAGAAATGGCAATTTCCCCAGCAACGATGCCAAAATATTCAGAGATTAATTGTCAGATTAAATCCCTTAAGATTGATTGTCAACCCAGGGTTCATAAGCACGAATTGTGCTTCCTTTTTTCAGGTTATGTCAGATTTTAATGTTTTCCTTATTAATGATCTACGAAAGAAATACTTGCAAATATTATTGTCTAATGAGCAAACCGAACAATCAAATCTTACCTAAAATATTCATAAATCTCAATATTCAAATTTGCACTTAACTAAATATCGCTAAAAATGAACTTCTATTCAAACAAAACCCTAATCAAACTTTTCATGTTGGTACCAGACTCTATATGAGAAACCACTCAATCAAGCATTTTGTAATGACAATTATTTGAAAGCAATCAAAAAACCCTATGATAATCACCACCTAGCTTATTAAACTATTGATGCCATAATCATTTGTTACCAAAGAAAATCAAGATAACTAATCTATGACAATCCAACTACTAATTCAACAAGTGATCTCTCTTGTTAATGCTTCAATCAACCAATTATCCTGTACTTAAGGGTTAATGTTCAAATCAAGGATTAGGGCTCAAGCACCAATTGGAAGAATTACTCTATTTTGCTTTATCTTGTTGCTTTGTATTCAATGGATCACTTACAGAATTCTCATAAATGAAAGAAACTAGTATAGTTATCTCACTTAATGCCCAACTATCAATCTTGAAAGATATATCTAATTCTATGCTACAACCAAACAAATCATAAAGTTGTGATCACACAAATCACTATGTTTCTATAGATCAGAACGTTGAGCTATTCATGGAGTGAACATCCTAACTTATGAACTGAAAAAGGAATCATTCATTCAAAGTAGACTGTCTTTTACACAAAAGTAAGGATGATCATTTCGATTTATCACCACTATTAGTAATTGAATGAGCAAAGGTGGATATATAGGATGGTTCTTTTGGGAACATCCCTAGAAATTTTATACTAGTTCATAGTGCATCAATCCACAGTCAAACAATCAACTAATCATTCATGCAATTCAAACATACATGTATTTAAACTACCAGTTCAATAATTTAATTAAGTTCATTAAGTCTTTCAAACGATCTAGCTAGTGCTAGCCTATCTTCAACACCTCTGTAATGCTACAATGGGATGGATTTAAGTTGATTCTTTTCAATGAAACAGAGGTGGACTTAGGGAAAATAGACAGAGCCTATTCGATGTAATTGAGATCATTTTTCATCTAGTTATTTGAAGAAATTAAGGATCCCGATATCCACCATGGGTGACAATTCCAATAAATATATCAATGACCATATAATGTGTTCTAGGTGAGGAAAAATAGAGTGATGGGGTGGATCTGGTTCGAAAGGCATGAAATCACACCAAAATCCAATTGCGATTCATGAAAGTGGAAAAGACTACTCCAAGCATAACCAACAATCCGTCAAACAAATGATAATTCACACGACTAAAATCTAAAATGGAATTAAGCAAATCTAGGGTTGCTATGTCACAACTGTTTCAATGATCTGAAAATGAAACTTCTTGTATTTGTTGTTCAAGGTATTCATTTCCATTAAATTATATGTGCAAAGTATTACTCATGTCTTGCAATTGAAACAAAGTGTTTTTGGAAAATTTCTGAGTCTTATGTGTGAAGGAGTATTATTTCATTTTATTGTTTAGCATATTACATCTGAAAAACATAACAACATAAAATCACATAATATAACATAGTAGCTGATGAGGCAGTTCACCCCTCCTGGGCTACATCTGTCGGGTCCAAGGCCCCTAAATGGGCATGTCCTTGCTCTTATTAGATGCTCAAATTGGTTATACAGTGATAAGAAAGTCTAAATAGGCAAAATAAGTTGTGGAAATGAGTTCATAACACAAAAAATAGTAAATATTGGCCTTTGTTTCACATCGAATGGTTAACCATAGCCCAATACAGCTCCAACACTCCCTTGGCCCTGATGGTTGTCCAAGATTCTTTGCTGAAAAAGAGCATGAAGGTCAAATCTATTGACTTTGAAACCTATACCACTAGCTCTGGAATGCTCAGAATACTCGAAATCAAAAAAAACTTTCTCCAAAAGGTTTTGTCTCCTAAAAGTTATGACCAACTGAAGTTTTGTCCAAATTGGCGTAAGGAAACTCCACCAAAAGTGGATTAACTAGAGTTAAATGGCCATTAGTATTGGCAAAAGTGCCAAATTTGGCTGTCCGCCAGACTTGACCATCAGGCTGACCATAAAAATCAGTGGAATCTGCATGCATGTGACCATGTGGACGAGGTGGAGGATAAGGTTGGGGATTGCGGGTTTGTTAGCATAACTATTGGCAGAGACAACGACATGTGGCCAGGCTGCAACACCGCTGGTGAGTAACCGCTACATTGTACCCCAAAACCAAAATCGTTAACATTCAAATAACATTTTCGCCCATTATTTGTTGAGAACTAACACATAGCCAAGACAGTTAAGATGTTGTGCTTTCCCGCGAGAGGTCACGGGTTCGATCTCGCTCGACCTCATAAAAACTTTTGACAGGCCAATTCAGGGCCATGTGGCAGCCTATGGGCTTGCCACGTGTTGGTCTCTAATTGGTCCAACCAAACATGATATTCTAGTGAATATTCTGGAGAATATTCCTGGGAATATTTTTTTTTCCAAAATTCAAAAATTTGCAGTTTACTGGGAATTTTTAAAATACAATAACTCCTCCATACTGTGTTAGTTTTTCGAACCATTCATGGTGCCAGAATCAGGATGACGAGATCTATCCAATCATTCTAGTTTCAACCAATTCTGAGTAGTTCCAATTTTGAGAATTTTCTTCACTTAGAACATGATCACCTGATTACACCTCCCAAATGGGAAGCTTTTGGACCCCAAAAGCCTTCAATTACCTGTTAAGAAGCTGAGGGTATAGTTCCCTCACCTTTTCCACCTCCATCCACTTTCCCTTGGTTTGTTGCCTTTAAGACCAACCCGAATGTAATCAAAATTTCCCCTCCTCGAAGTGCATGTCCTTCTATCAAGGATAGCATCCTCTTTCAACTCATCCAAAAATTCTTGTAGGAAATCATATATGGATGGCAACTGAATATCACTTTCATGATCAACAATTAAAGGAGGTTCATACAAACGTACATTTTCCACATTCACAATGGAATACATTTGCATATATGAAGGAAAATCTAATTGAAAATCATTATTTCCAACCTATTTATGGATCTTGAATGGACCATAGTGAATAGGCTTCAGCTTTTTACCTTCTCCTTGCATTCTTTCTTTACTAATATGTAGCCATACCTCATCTCCTTCTTGAAACTTATGATCAACTCTATGTTTATCATGTCTCTCCTTCTACTTGCCTTGACTTTTTTCAAGCTGTTCTTGAACTTGCTAATGTATGAGCTGAATTATTTCAATGAACATGAAATCTTTGTCAATGTCACTATGCCCATCAATGGCAACATCCTTCTCAATAATGAAATCTAAAGGTGACTTAGGCAAATACCCAAAACAAGCTTCAAAAGATGAAGTATTTGTAGAAGAGTTCTTGGCCTGGTTGTAAACATGTTGAATGTAATACAAGTGCTCATCCCAAAGCTTGGGATGCTTGCTACAACAACCTCTCAAAAGGTGTACAATGGTTCTGTTCACTACCTCTATTTGGCCATCTGTTTGCAGATGGAAAGCAGTACTCTTCTTCAACTTGGTGTCCATAATCTTCCATAGGTTGGACCAAAAATTCCCAACAAATCTGGAATCCTTGTCACTAACAATAGAAGTAGGCAAGCCATAATGAACCCATACATGTTGAAAATATAAATCAGCAGTTTTTTTAGTAGTTATAGTTTTCTTACATGGCATAAGAATACACATCTTGTTGAATCTATCATAAAGATAATCATGCTGATTTCTAGATAATGGTAGACCTCCCACAAAATCCATAGAAACACTTTCCCAGGTCTAGAAGGTACTAGCAATGGCATATATAATCCAAGCTTCCTATTGCTAGGCTTGCTTGTAGCACATAATGAACAATCTATAATCAAACGTGAAACACTATCTACCATGCAAGGCCAATAATAATACCTATGTAAATGTGCCACTGTTTTTCTTAACCCGAAATGTCCAACAATAAGAGAAGAATGAGCTTCTCTCATTATACTTAGTCTCTTTCCTTGTGGTATACATAACTTGCACATATGAAACAAAAAATTATTATGCAAATGATAATCATTCTCCTCAACATGATTCCCTTCACTCAAGTTAGCATACACATCCTTAAAATCAACATTTGTTGCATACTGTTCTATGTAGCTCTCATGTACAATAAAATCATTCTTAAGTAAAGTAGTAGCACTAATAATAGGCCTTGAAAGCATATCAACAACTTTATTGAAAATACCTTTCTTGTACCTTACTACCGAATGAAATTTTTGTAGGAAGCCCATCCATCTGAAATGTTGTGACTGCAGAAATTTACTTTGCGACTGCAAGTACTATAAACGGTGATGGTTGGTATGAACAACTATTTCTTTTCCCATCAAATAGTGTTTCCACTTGTTGACACTTTGTACCAACACATACAACTCCTTATCATATGTAGGATAATTCACAACAGCACCATTAAATGTCTCAGAATGAAATGCAATAGGCTTACCATGTTGTAAGAGAATTGCACCCATGGCGTAATCACTAGCATCGGTCTAAATCTCGAATGGTTGTCTCAAGTCTGGTAATGCAAGAACTGGAGCTGAATTTATCTTTTCTTTCAAAGACTCTAAAGCTTTCTATGGCAGAGAAGTTAGAAATAAACTTCCTTCAATACTAAGCTGCACCCAAAAAACTTCTTACCTCTGTAATGGATTTGGGAGTAGGCCAATTCACAATAGCTTCTACCTTAGAAGGATCAATTCTCAAAGCACCTCCTCCTACTATATGTCCCAAATAAACCAAAGAAGTCTTTCCAAATTCACACTTTGACATTTTAAGAAATAACTGATTTTTCTTCAGAATATCAAGTACTTTCTTAACATGCATGACATGCTCTTCTCTAGTCTTGCTAAAAATTAATATGTCATCTAAGTAGACAATAACAAAATCATCAAGAAAATGACGTAAGACATCATCCATTACCCGCATGAAAGTTGCAGGTGCATTGCATAAACCAAAGGCATAACAAGCCACCCAAAGAGTCCTCGTTTGGTTTTAAAAGCTATCTTCCAAATGTCACTTTATTCAATTCTAACTTGATGATAACCACTACATAAGTCTAACTTAGTGAAATATTTAGCATCTTTAAGCTGACCTAACAAATCATTTACTCTTGGGAATGGGTAATGATTCTTCACTGTTATTTTGTTCAATTCCCTGAAGTCCACACGCATGTGCCAAGTTCCATCTTTCTTTGGAATCAACACTATCGGTGACCCACATGGTGAAGTGATTGATCTTATGAAACCTTTGTCCAACAAGTCTTTAATTTTCTTCTTTATTTCAGCATTCTCCATGACAGACATGTGGTACATGCCTATGTTAGGAAGAGGACAATCCAGATGTAAATGGATTTCATGTTGAATCTCCCTTTTAGGAGGCAAACCTATTGGTTCCTTAAACATCTTATGATGTGCATCAACTACATCATATAAATCTTATTTAAGCTTGGAATCACAATTCTCAAATGACTAATGATTCACATCAACCTTAGGCTTCATCATAAGAAGTACAAAACTCTTACTTGAATTAACTAACCTTTTCACCTATCCGCAT
This sequence comes from Pinus taeda, assembly GCA_000404065.3. Lineage (NCBI taxonomy): Eukaryota > Viridiplantae > Streptophyta > Pinopsida > Pinales > Pinaceae > Pinus > Pinus taeda. The sequence continues at coordinate 12,738 of APFE031636479.1, forward strand.
TTACCATAGTTATATTTTCCTTGTTTTGATGTGCCCTGAGAATCTACTCCTTGCCATCTTTGAAAAGATGATATTTATTTTCATGGTGATGGAAGATCACTTTCTTGTCAAATAAGTAAGGACTTCCCAAAACAATTCCTGATATATCAAGCGGTACTACATCAAGTTCAACTGTCTCAATAAAGTGTGCAGTAATTGCAAATCGCAATATGCACTTTCTTGAGACTTGTAAGTTTGCATCCTTACATATCCACCCAAGTGGATAAGGCTTTGGATGTGGAATGGTCTCAAGTTTAAGCTATTTGACCAAGTCTTATAATATGATATTTGCTTGTGACCCATTGTCAAACAGTGTGTCAATTTTGTATGTTTTGAGACTACCCTTACATGGAACAATTCAATTCTTTCTTCCTCATTTGGAGCTTGTACATGACAGTTTGAAGTACTAGTGGTTGGCTTAGTTTCGGTTTCTTTTCCCTTCATACTCTTTAAACCCATGGCTGCAATTTTGGTTTCATCACCTGAATCATCACCTAAACCTTGTGGTGTAGTTGTAGTAGCTACAGTTTTCTTCTTTCCTTTGTTTTTGTTAAACTGATCTATTTTTTCAGGATAAAGTTTCCAACAATTTTTCTCTTCATGGCCTTCTCTTGAAGAATGTTTACATATCACTTTCTCACCCTCCTTTTTGACATATGCATTCCTTTTTCCTTTTCCCTTAAAGTTTTTCTCTTTGTTTTTCCCCTTAAAAGGCTTGTTTCTACCCTCATCAAAGGTGTTTTTCCCTCTAGCCTCTAAATGCATAGCTTGTATACAAACTTCATCTAGAATAGTAGGATTGAACATAAGGATAGTATGTTTAAGGTAGTTGTGAAAACCACCTATATATTTCAGAAAAGTTTCTTGACTTTATAATTCTACCCCTAATAAGAGTGTTCTTCTCCTAAACTCTTGGGTGTAGTCTTGAACATTTTGTCCCTTTAATTGTCTAAAGTTTTACTAGTTCATTATAGCCTTTTGTAAATAAGCAAGAGGATAAAATTGCTTCCTAATTGCAAAAATAAATTCATCCCATGTTAAAGTAATCTTACCATGTTTCTTAATTTCATCCTTGGTCTTGGCTTCCCACCATACCAATGATGCTCCATCCATTCTTAAAGAGGCTAACTAAATCTTCATGTTTTCATCCTATAAGTTTTGTATCCTTAAATAAATTTGCAACTATCTTATCCAGTTGTCAAGTGTCTCTACATTGACTTCACTGTTAAACATGCGTAATTCAAATTTAACATATAGCCTTAAAAATGGACTTTTTCCAGAAGATTTAAGCTTATAATATTGATTTACCGAGATAGAGGACGACGATGTAGAGGAAGAGGATGATGATGGGGATGGTGGATCACCATTTCCTCCATGTCCTTTCTTTGAATTACCATCACCTTTCTTTCCTCCTGGAGAGCCCTCTCCTTCTTTCTAATTTTTAGACCCTTCTCCAACCAACCTATTATTCCTTTCATGGTATAATATTCTTACCATCTCAGTCATGTCCAAAAAAGATTTTCTGAATACCCATTCTTCTTCTTTTAGATCCATGTCTTCAGGAACTTCTCCTTCCCTTTCAAACATACTTGAAGCTTCTTCTAAGGCTATTGAGGGTGAATTAGAGGGTGGAGATAATGGCACCCTGGCCCTCCTTGGTTGAGGATTATCTTGTGCTCTAACCAATTGTCCTTTCCCTCTTTGAAATTTAAGCCTAGTAAGCATTAAAACTTACAGAACAACCAAATATATCTTTGCACAAAACTAATACTCAAAAATTGAGCTTCGATACCATCTGATCTGAAAATGAAATCACTTGTATTTGTTGTTCAAGGTATTCATTTCCATTAAATTATATGTGCAAACTGTTACTCGTGTCTTGCAATTGAAACAAAGTGTTTTTGGAAAATTTCTGAGTCTTATGTGTCAAGGAGTATTATTTCATTTTACTGTTTAGCATATTAAATTTGAAAAACACAGCAAGAAAAAATCACATATTATAACATAGCAGCTAATGAGGCAGTTCACCCCTCCTGGGCTACATCTGTCGGGTCCAAGGCCCCCAAATGGGCATGTCCTTGCTCTTATTAGATGATAAAATTGGTTATACAATGATAAGAAAGCCTAAAAAAGAAAAATAAGCTATGGAAATGAGTTCAGAACACAGAAAATAGTAAATATTGGCTTTTGTTTTACCTCCAATGGTTAATCATAGCCCAATACAGCTCCAACACTCCCTAGGCCCTGATGGCTCTCCAAGCTTCTTTGCTAAAAAAGTACCTAAATATCAGCTCTGTTGACTCTAAAAGCTATACCACTAGCTCTAGAATGCTCAGAATACTCGAAATCAAAAAAAAAATCACTCTAAAAGGTTTTGTCTCCTGAAAGTTATGACCAACGGAAGTTTTGTCCAAGTTGGCCTAAGGAAAATCCACCAAAAGTGGATTAACTAGAGTTAATTGGCCGTTGAAATTGGAAAAAGAGCCAAATTTGGCAGTCTGCTAAATTTGAACACCAGGCTGACCATAACTGTCAGCAAAGTCTATGCGCATGTGACCACGTGGACCAGGTTGCGGATAAGGTTGGCGGTTGTGGGTTTGTTAGTGTAACTATTGGTAGAGGCAGTGGCATGTGACCAGGATGTGGGACTGCTAGTAGGTAACTGCTGCGGTCTACCCCAAAACTAAAACTTTTAACATTCAAATAACATTTTCTCCCATTATTTGTTAAGAACTAATGCATAGCCAAGACAGTTAAGATCTTGCGCTTGCCCACAGGAGGTCACTAGTTCGATCTCGGTTGACCTCATAAACAATTTTGACATGGCAATTCAAGGCCACGTGGTGGCCTCCAAGATTGCCACATGTCGGCCTATGATTAGTCTAACCAAACATAATATTCCATTGAATATTCTTGAGAATATTCCAGGGAATATTTTTTTTTCCAAAATTCGAAAATTTGCAGTTTACTAGAAATTTTTAAAACGTGATAACTCCTCCATACGGTGTCAATTTTTTGAACCGTTCATGACACCAGAATCAACATGATGGGATCTATTCTGTCACTCTATTTTCAACCAATTTTGATCAGTTCCAATTTTGAGCATTTTCTTCACTTAGAACATGATCACCTGATCATTCAAAATACAAATAATCCTAGATGGGTGGGCCTGGCCACACCTGGGGTTGGAGAACTTACATTAGTTTAAATCATTCGATACACAATTAAAACATGAACTTCATTCCATCAAGGCATTTGGAAACTGCTTCAGAACAATAGCATTATGATTGTATTCAAACTGATTCAATCATACATCAAAATTACTTCATAAGTTCAGTGCCATAGTGCTACGGTCTGCCCCCTAACATATTACATTCAATCACCTTTATAAGCATTTTACTAATAGTTAAACATAAACTAAAAATAACAAGTAAATTTGCATTACTCCTTTCAGGTGAGTTGGTTCAAACAGACATCTCAAATTGGTCTATCCATAACCAATTCCCAATTTTGTATATGCTATAATCAAGGAAAATCGGACGAGGATCTCATGATCATGATGTGTGCTACTTTTGGCTATGCCCTCTCGTCTTCCAAAACATGCTACAACCTTATCCATTTTGATATTTGAGCACCTATCTGCATATAACCCTTGAGTACCAAAGTAGAAATTCTTCATGCATCAACTGCTCCTTGTGCGGATCGACCTACATATTCAATCAAGAGTCTACACTAAATAATAATAAGTTAGTTTGAGAACATGCCACTTTTATTTACTTAAATCTACCAATAATTAGCTAAATGCAACCATGAGAAGGTTTACCTCAAGTGGAGAGTAGAGATGTGATTAGGATATTGATTTAGCAGAGAAATGGGTTCCATGGTAACAAAAAGTGTAAAATGGGAATTAAATCTGACAATAATAAAAACAAAACTGAGGATCAACAATACCTAGTAATGATGTTGTGGTAATGATTATGTCGATGTCTATGTATGTGTTTGTGTGTGTGTGTGTGACATTGTTTAACAAGGTTGTTAGGGATCATGATTATTTTATGCTAATGTTTACATGTATATATATATGTATATGTATATGTATATGTATATGTATATGTATATGTATGTATGTATGTATGTATGTATGTATGTGATTGTCTAACAGGGTTGTCAAGGATCATTCTTGTGGGAGAATGATTGTTTATGCAAGTGAATGGCATGAAGAGGTTCCTGGTCATATGAGGAGTGAAGTGGGCCTTGTCATGCGGAAAGAGTTAATCTTGCGGACAAAACCAACCTCCCTAGAAGCCTAAGACTTTCTAGTGACAAACAAGACAATTAAGAGCAATCCTTCTCTAAACATGCATTTACCATATAAGGAATCAAGTGTTTAGATCCTACCTGTAGTCCAACGCTATTGTAGTAGTCCAGCCTCGTTGATCCGGATGAGCTCCTCCTTCACTTCGAAACCTACATTCACTAACAATCAAATGATTACATAACACCTGAATATCTCATAAAACAAAGCATATTCAACATATAGACCAAGGCGTATATGAAACAATTCATTAATAACAAATCATTGAGAAGAATGGACTTATTTGTATTACGGAAACAAAAGAAACCATTACAACCTGAGCCTTGGTGTTGTGCAAGTTCCTCCCAGGGTCCAGCAAGAGTTTTCTTCTACTTTGACAACCTCACCCACTTCCAAATGAAACAAGAAAGGATGGTAATCTCTCCTCACAAGCTTCTACAAGGAAGTCCTAATTCCAGCAGCATCAACCTTTTGGAATGTTCAGCTTTCAACCTCCCCTCCTTTGGCCCAATGCCTGTATTTATAGTGTTCTAAAGGAAGTTATTTAGGTCCAACATCAATGGGATACTCCCTCTTTTGGATGGGGTAGCTCCTCCCTTGATGGGATAAGTTCCTCTATCATAGGGATGCATGAACCATCTGGAGGCGCTCAATACACGTCAAACACTCTTCTAGAAATCTCTAGAAGTGACCACAAGTAACTTTTTTAAGATGAAACTCGCGCCTTTTGACCTTTACAGGAGTACGCACCCATCCCTTGACTTACAGAGCATACAAGTACGCAGGTACAATGAGCTTGGGATGCGTACACGCAGGCAAGGTAGAGAGAACCTGCGTACCCAGAGATAAACATGTCTTTTAATGACTTTCTCTCTTTTTTGAAGTTTGACATGGAGAGCAGAGGTATAAGGATTGACAAGGAGGATAATATGACTATTGATGGAGCCATATTAACTGCAGATAGTCATGGTGACAAATTTCAGTGTAACAGTACAAACTTTGCATGTACTCATCTGCTCAAGCTTTCCCTTGGGTAATCCGGTAGAAATCTGTTTCATGATCTTCAGGGCTCCATTGTGCAAGTGGCCCAATCTTCTATGCCATAGCTCACCAACATCTTGGCTATGCACCATCTTCGCTTTGGAACTCAAAGCAGCACAATCATCTATCTCTAGCTTGTAGAGATTCTTGACTCAAATCCCTATTTTCTTTGTCTGTCCAGTGCCGATATGCCTCAGGAATACCTTTCCTTTGCTAAAGACTACATCATAGCCTTTATCTTCTAGCAAAGCAATGGACACAAGATTCTTCTTCAGACCTAGTACATACTTTGCATCAATCAAGGTGAGGGGAGCTCCCTGCTCCCTCTGAAACACAACTGTACCTTCACCTAAGACACAGTACTTTCCATCATCGCCCATCTCGATCCGCATCTAGAGATCCTTCTCCTCCAAGGTACTGAAAAGATTCTTGTCACCTGTCATGTGGAAAGAGGCTCCACTATCCAGGTACCAAACACATCCCATCATGGATGAAACCACACATGTGATAAGAGAGAAATCCAACTCAAATTGTGAGGCTATTGCATCACCATCAGATCCCTTTGAGGAACCCTCTTGGATTTATTTTGTGGACAATTAGTACCATAATGGCCCACTTCATGACAATAAAAGAATCTCACTTTCAATTTGTCAAACTTCTTCCCACCATGGGAAGAACCGGATTTGGATTGGGATTCCTTCCCTTTCCCCTTCCTTGCCTTACTCGCTCAGGCTAGATTTTCCTCATCATCTTGCTTCAATGAGGTTCCATCTCTGGTGCTTCTTCTTATCTCCTCCTGCATCAGATCCAACCAAAGTCTTTCCCAATCTGACAATTTTTCTCTTCCATTAATCGAGTCCCGATAGCCATGCCAGCTCTTAGGAAGACCGAGGAGTGCAAGACTCACCATGTCATCATCTGTTGTCGCGATCCCTACACTTCCAAGCTCATCCCTGCAAGTGGTGAGCTTGTTAAGATGCGTAGAGATCGTGTCACCATTTTCACACTTGATTTGACGAACCTTGTCTTTCAGTTCCAGATTCCTCTAATCATTGCTATTTTGATATAGATCTTTCAATGTTTTCCACATTGAAAATGGTATCTCCTTCCCATGGGGACTTGAGACTATGTGATCTCGAACTCCCTCCAAAAGGATTCTCCTTGCTCTAGCCACACACTTTTTCCATTCCACCAATTGAGTAGCATCAGTCAGCTTGGGGACTTCTTGATCAATGAAGTCCTTTAGACCGTTATCTTCTAATATTGCCTCCATGTGATCCTTCCAGGCTATATAATTTGAACTGCCATCAAGGGCATATTCAAGTCTTAAACCGTTGAATGTCATAGGCGAAATAGAGATGTGATAAGAACTCGATTTTTATATTCAGGAATCACAACCTTTGAACTTGTCCTTCTTGTATATTGTTCTTCCTTGATCACCTTTGCTCCGATACCGTGTAGAAATTCCCACCTATAGATCACCTAATAATGCAATATACTAAAGAAAAATACTTGATCTACTTCTACAAAAAATTATGCGAAAGCTTAATCGAATTGAGCAACATCAATAAGAACACATATAACTGATAAGAAGAAATAAATCAGACATAACATAGAAGATATAACCAGGGGAAAGCACCACCCTAAAACCCCAACTCTGTATTATCATACAAGTGGAAATCTTGTCCAAGTTACAAAAAGAATCAGCTCAAAATCTTTCCTGCTCCCACTGTAATCAAAACAATGAAGCTCATAGACTAAATAGACAAGTATATATCCTCATCAAGTCCTCCAAGCCCTTATTTCTTTGTGCAATTTTTCTTGTGGTCTAGTGAAGCCACATGTGTGAATTGGCCTCATCACAGTCACTGTACAAGAAGAAATAACAATGCAATTATCTTGGATAGAAATCCTTTTGCATGCAAGGAATATTCACCAAGGAATATCCTAGCAACTGATAGTACATTTCCCCTCCATCTGATCTCAACTAGGTCTCTACCTAAACTGACATGCATGAGTTATATATTAGAGAATATTTAGTTAACTGAAGGGCAGCAGTTATATGCAAGCATGCATTAACTAACTGAACTTACTTAATTTAAACAAACTGTTTAAATCAATCTAACTGGACTTGACTCAATTAACTGAGCCAACTAATTACTACTCAAATTAGAACTCATCCTTATCTCTTTAACTGATGGATAAATTCCTCAATTAATAGAGAAACTGTTGCATGTTTTCACATAGACTTCATGTTTGATTTTTCACAACTAATGAACTCATGGTGAGTTAATTAATTTATTTTCAAATAGTTGTTAAGTTCAAATTCGAATTTTACTTCCTATTATAGTCTAGGGACTGACTAAAATAGGAAGGTATTCCGAAATTCTATTTATGGAAAAGCTATTTTTAGCACTTTCACTTTTCATCCGTTGTAGCTAAGTTCAACACTGGATGAAACTGATATTTATAGCAATGCGATTTCTAGCATTTATTGTTGCTATCTTCAACAACTATTTCCAAGAGCATCCCTTGGCTTTCATTTTCCTCTGTGAGGAACACTTTAGACTTAGGAGTCTATTCTAGATCCATTTTGGATCACCCATAATCCACAAACAAATTTCTTTTTCCATGCAAGGAACAACCAACACCTAGTGTAATTAGAAGGATATTGAAAAGGATCCTCACATATCCAAATCTTATCACACTTTGTATGCTCACTTGTAGCGCACAGTAAGCCCCCATACACTTTGTACTCAAAGATCATCCATCTTTTGGATCTTTGGTTACTTAGTCTATTTTGGCTTACAAAGTCACCCCATAAGTGAATTAAGCCTCTTTGAAAACAACCATAACTTGAACAAATTAAATTTCCCTACAGGGGCCACCAAAAAATTTATTGTTTAGGTTACGACCATTGGGGGTAGGCATCCCACAAGCCACCACAGTCGTGCTTCACCATTGAAACATATTTTTTGACTTTCTAGGGAGCTTAAAAATCCTTCAACCATCCCACAGAAAAGAAAGCCCGAGCATGGCAAAGACCCGATTTAGAGGGGGTTAAACTTAGGCCTAGTGCATATGGTACTCCTTGGGGCTACCTGACCCATCTAGTGCTCGATACTAGTAACCAGTTACCAATAAGCTAAAGACTCGAATGCTCACTTGGGATGAAGTTACTTAGTGACCAAATCTAGCGCATCATTCCCTTATAGGTCACAATGCAGGCAACACTTGACTACCATTACCTTGGTTGATTCCTTGACTGTTGGAAGGCGTCATTGTTTATTTAAGGACATTGCCCCAGGACCCATCTCTTACCAGGAATAGTGTCCACTCGGAGCTGCTATTTCCACTAAGACTAGTAGCTATCTTAGAAACAAACAAGTAAAGACTACTTTTGTTTTCCTTTATGAAAATAGATAAGAGTGGAACAAAGGACACCAACCTTAGTCTTGCGCTTGGTTCCTTACTTGATTCCTCTCCTTCTTGATAGATATTTGCCACTTCTTCTTCATCTACCCAGCTTCAAAGAACACCTATGGAATCAAAGCAGCATACTACTATCGAAGAACAGAGATCTATATTCATAAATAACACAGGACCATATATGTATTAAACATACAAATGCATATATAATCAATCATACAAAAATATGGAGGAAAACTTGAATAGCTTTATTAATATCAAGAATAGCAAGAGGATTACAACCACTAGTTCTGACCCAGCATCATCCTCTAGCAAGAAAACCCTTCTTCACCTCAAGTAAAGCTTAGATCACCCAACACTATGAAGTTTCACCAGAAAACCAACAACACTTCTCTACAAGATACAAGATTCCAACCTCTGGATCATTGTGATGAGGGATCCATATATAGATGATTGTAGGGGGGTGAGTCATCTTTTGGGATTTTGATTAGTGTCCTCTCTCTGAAAGTTCTTGATTCCAATTGGAGACCGATGATCTCTTACTCATCCCCGGTCAAAAACAGAGAGGCAAGTATCAGAGGGGAAGCTTCTGGAAGATTCTATGCTCTTCCACCTCGCAAATTGTCTCTGCCATTTGTCCATTCTCACCCATCGCACTCTACAGAGGGGCCATCCAGTATGCATCGCACCCTTTACGCTAGGAAGGTGATATGCATCACACCCTCTGCACTAGGTATTCAGTATGGTCCAGTTTTGACCATTTCTGAGTAGTTTTTAGTGGAGAACTTCTGGGAGATAATGTAATCAGCTGACCTTGTTCCTTTAGGTAGTGAAGCAACACTTTTAGGGACTTAGGAGCCCTCAATTTATGGACATTTATGATTGGGGTTGAAGTGCCCAAAAATGTCTATAACACCACTCCCCGCATCTAAAAGTAAAAAGTTAATTTTCAAATATATTAATATAAAAGTACCATACAAGGGAGTTGAAAACACACATGTATGGGAAGTTTATGCAAACCCATCAGGGTACTAAACATGCTCTCTAGAAGAGGGTCAATGAATACATGGTACAAAGCAAAATTTCATCGAGTAATTGAAAAGGCCTACTGGAAGCGAAATAATGTCAGGAAAAGAGGTAATCCTATAACAGATGCATGTTGATTCTCATTGTCCTCCTAGTTGTTCTTACCATAGTAGAGAGTTGATTATAAGTTAATAAATATTCCCCAAAAATTTGGATTCACTAATGCTCTTTTCTCCCTCTCCCATGGATTTCGACTCATCTCTTATAGGCTACAGAACAACTTATATTACAACAATGTTATCCAATTTGAGGATTCATTCAAAGGGAAGATACTTGTACATAAGTTTTCTTATTTTAATTTGTTAGAGGTAGTGTTGTAGCAGCTACAACCACCCTCCAAAATTTTTCCCTAGCTTCGTTTTGGAGCCTCCCTTCCAACCTTCACAATAGCTTGCCTTACTTCGTCAAGCTCACAAGCTTCAGTGTTTTTCTTCCACAAAGGCATCCTGTCAATCACAGCTTGATCCATTCCCCTCACAGGCTATTCACCAGGACTTGGTCCAACTGCAAGCTGAGCAGCTTCCCCAAGAAAATTGCACATTTTTGGAGGACAACCAGCCTTCCCTCAAGAAATTGCGCAATCTTGTCTGGCAGCCTACTAGGCTCCAAGATTGTGCAATTCTGCCAGTCAACACTCCCAGAAAGAATTACACAATATTCCCCAGCAGGGCTGCTCAGCCCAGAATTTGTGAAAATCTAGGCAACAGTTAGCTACTCTACCCAGAAATTGCGCAAATATCATGGGCAATCAGCCTAGCTCCCAACTAGAAATGTGCATTTCCTTCAAGCAGTCGAGCAGTCTCTTGCATATGCAGCTAAGTTGACTGTTTCCCTCTGGTACTAAGCAAAATATACTTACATGCATGGGTTTCTTCTCCCAACGAAACATGCAAAGGCATCCCTTGTTTCAGGGATCTATGTTTAGCAGTGGAGGTTACATGCAAGAATCATTTCAAAAAACTCCCACCAAGTGTCGCTTTCCCTAGATTTGAGGTATGCACGTCACAACCTCGATGTTATCAAAACTCATCAATTGGACATTGCAGAGCTTATTCCTCACATCAACCTGGTATCTCTGACATCCCACATCACATCTAGTAGCAGTCGGCACATTTAGCTCAAGTGTTTTGGGGTGAGCCCCCTTTCCACGCCTTATGTTGCATTTCTGTCGCTTTTTTTGTTTTCGCTTGTGTGAGTACTGTTTGCTTGATTTCTTTGAACTCTTGTTGTCATTTACATGTATACTAGATTTTCCTAGCATTAATTCAATTTTCATTGCTATCTCACTGTTGTCGAATGCATGAAACTGTTTTTCATAAACGGTCGTCGATTTGGCGACTTGCCTCATCCACATGCACGTTGAACTGTTTTTTGAATCTATCATTCGCTGTGTGCATGCATGACCATTCACTCACGCTTACACTTAGTATCACCATGCATTTGCACTCACATTCACTTTCAGTTTCCCGTCGGCAAGTCTGGGTAGCCTTGGCCCGGACCCTGCCTCACCAAGACAACATTGCGTAATCTTGAGAGGGAAGTCTCTATCTTCCTCTCTAGAAATGTGCATTTCTGCCGAGCAGCTATTCCCCAGGCCTGCTTTGCACAATCCTGAGGGACAGTGACTGCTAGCCTAGAAAATTATTCAATGCAATCACTGAGATTGCAGTCATTGCCAGTTGAAATTACGCAGTACGCAATTCCAATAGTCAGTAGTTAGGTTGGACTGTGCATTGCGTAGTTCCAGCAGCCAATCAGCCTCTTGAAAGCTCAGACTGTGCCTTGCGTAGTCTTAGCAGTCAGTGTCCCGACCTCCCGGTGGAAATTGTACGAGCTTCATGATCAGTAACGCAGGTATGTTGCAAGTCAATGCTCAAGTTCATTTTGGTTTTTGACTGAAAGGTTGATTTCTGAATTCAAGCTTCTATGATCAATAACTTGTTAATTTAAGATTTTCAGAAAAAATCACATTGTCGTGTCTCCAGGTATCACAGGTGTTCATTTTCCTCTCAGCAGCACAGGTCCAATGTTTCCAGGAGAGAAGAGTCAAGGACACCATTCAGAGCACACTTGGGGATGCAGTGGATCAAGTGTCTCTGAGATTTTCTACTCATAAAGACATCAAGTTGTTCATAAGCAAGGAAATAAAGATATGACAACAACAATTTCACAATGAGTAGCATCATGAACAATAGTTAAAGGCAACATACCGAATGCAGTGAAGCAGAAAATGCAGTGAACGCAGCTAATGCAGCGAATGCAAGAGGAAGGTTGTTGACAACACAAAGGCGAGACAAAGTTGCAAGATCAAGTAGATCCACTGATAATGAAAGCAAATTTGGAGACTCAGGCTCTAAAGTGATGGCGCGACATGAAGGACATGCAAAGACAGAGAATGGAACAAAGAAGGAGTTGCATGTGCTGAAGCAGCAACTCAAGGAAGAACATGAAGCTGCATAGGCAGATGAATGAGTTGCAGTAGGATCAGGAACAACAGTGGGTGAAACATGCACTCATGGATTAAATTGTGCCCATACAAGTTAAATATCCATCCCAGTAGCTAATATGGAGCTTACATGGTGAGCAGCATTGTTGATCGCATGCAAGGGATTTAGTAGCATGCATGTCATTATGTGCATGCATGCAATCCAACCCATTCAACACACTCACTCAGGCGAAGACAAGAAGCAAGTCCAACTGGAGGTGAACATGTACTTCGGCAAGTTGATGCGCATGACCACCAACACATACTTAAAGATCAGCACGGACACTATGCATCAGTGTGTTGTCAGTTCAGCCACACCCAAGAAGACCATGTGCATGTTAACAGACGAGGTGGATGAAGGGTCTGAACTAATGTACCAGTTGCAACGGAGGCAAGAGTTTGCTTCAACAAGATGTCACCATGAGGTGCATGCACACCATCACGAATGACCAATCTTGGCATTAGCTCACCACCTTCACCATCACAAGCATGTCAAAGAGTTGGTCTCATCACAACGGACTGAGTGTCAGTGATTTCTTGCATGGCTTTCTCAAGCCATGTTGTCTCACATGAGTACATGTGCGTTGTAATGTTGATTCATGTCAAGTGTAAGTCAAGTGTCAATAGTTGGATGTAACAGTCATAGAGTAAGTGAAGAGTCATGAGGGTATTTGATTTGTCACAAAGGGGAATGTCAACGGTCACCCCACCCTTTGCTATAAATAGTCCCTCATAACTCATTGTAAAGGCTTTTGGTTAGCCAAGCTTCTGATAAGACTATCTTGGAAAGATCTTGGACAATATTGTAACGCACCTTGGCTTCTCCACTGCATGGAGCTAGTTCATCTCTTTGGAGGAGCAGGTGGATGTGGCTGGCAGGTTTACATGGATGTATTGTATGATGGGAACTTACACTTCTTTATATAGTAAGAGCCAACATGTTTTCACACATGTATTATATCTGTTGTAAGACTGATCTTTAACACTTGTAATGCATGTTGCTTTGACCTATGTTCTACATCTGAACTGATTCATTTGTTGTAATGCACAATCTATTAATGAAAATGTGTTGTATATGTTGTTAATGTTGTCCCTTCCATGTCGACTGCTCTGCCAGACATCAGACAGACCTTTCACATGAACCTTTTTGTAACAATTGTTGCACTCGTTCAGACTGATCCGTGAGTGTTGTACGTGTTATCTTACATTGTATGTTGTGACTACCACATCTAAATGGACTGCTCCGCCAGAAGCTATGTATGTCTTGTGTGTTTTGTGTTCCTAACCGAGTTGGGACTGATCCCTTTCAACCTAGAACTCACCTTCACCCTCATCTCAACCCACCTGTGTTAGAACCTCTCATACACCTTCCTTGACTCACTGCAGCAGTCACACCGTTGCTACTAACAGAGTTATCTTACTTGCCTCTATGCGACATCGCGGTCAAGGCATTGCTTTATGACCCACTGTTGGGACTCCTACACCAAACAGTCTAAGGTCTGATTGGGACTTCTTACCAGGGAGAACCCCTTACATGTTGGTGGGTCCAACACCGTGAACATTTTGGCACTAGAAGGAGGGCCAGATGACAAGCTAAGTCCTCACATCTATTTTGAATCTCTACACATCTATCATGGTTAACTACCAATTTTCTCTTCCAAAATGTATGACTTATGGAAACGATTTCATCATCCCAAAAAGGCTCTCAGATAACTTGTCTCATAAAAAATTTGATTGTGGAGGCTACGCAGCCTTGGTTAGGCATGCGGTCGACGTTGTAGGCTCATGCAAAAGACATGGATTCTTTGAAGAATACATGACTTGTGTGTTGTTCATCTACACGCTTCGAGGGCACCCAATGCACTGGTGTGCCACACTACCTGAAAAATCTATTCATTCTCTTGCTCATCTAGTCGTAGAGATAGATTGTGCTTTCAATCACTATGACTTTAAAGCACTCAACAAAGATATTTTGAAATTATGAAAAGCACCTGATGAATCCATTGAACAGTTTCACACACGCTTTTGTAATCTTGCATACTGATTCTCGAAAGATGATATTGATTTGGAATCTCTTGATGGAAGATTTGAGTATCTTCTTAACATATCCGAACCCTACTCAACACACTTTAGTGATGGAGCCATGCAATCACAGGCAGGCATAGTTTCTGTCACAAGTGACTATCCGCCTTCACCTCATCAAATAGCTCCACCACTGCAGAGTGATGTGGGAGATCATGAACACACCTCGGTTGAACTATCACATCCTCCCACCCAACTTGCTCTTGAGATTTGCACAGATTTGACTTGTAGGCTTGTTGGTTGTCATGTGGACTCTTTCCCTTGACCTCCATCCTCGCATCTTGTTGATCCTCCAGATTATATTGTCTTGTGTTCTCCCATTCCGGACTCCTCACCTATTGTGTACGAGGATCAAGTTATTTTTATGCAACCAACCTACACCATCATTCATGATGAGTGTGTGCAGGAATATAAAGAAGAGCCTATGATGAAGGATGACTCCCTTCTAGCCACGCCTTATCCGCTTCATCCTGACATCCCTTATGATTCTGCCACTACTGATTTCTCCTGTGAAAACTCATTTCTGGATGCTTCTACTTCCGATCATTCACAAGACACCTCAGATGTTAGCCCATCATTACAGTGTGGAGAGGACACATCTTCCTCAGAAAATCTATTCAATCTGTCACTTATCTTTCTTGAAAACACAAAGGGTGAACATCTTTACTTCTCATCTACCCCTCTACTTGATTCATCAAATCATAAGGATGCTGACAAACATCCTGAATTTTCTGATCTTGGTTGTCATGATCTATTCACTTCCTCATATGATTACGATGTTGATTCAACTATTGTTAATCTATCCAAGACATTGGTCTATGATGATCTATTTGTCCATGAGTTCGAAACCCCATAGACTATCGAGGCACTTCAGCCCAAGCTGATGGTTATGTTAGGCCCTCGCTGTCCTGATGTTGGTCTCACTTCCGGTCAAGAAATTGTTGAAACACTCAAGGCTCCTCATCACTCTCTGCTTTGCACTAAAGATCAACCAAACACCTATATTTCGCTTCGTCCACTCGAACTACACGATCCCATCCCTCATACATTGGAGGAATCTTACACAGCAAGCACACATGCACAACACAAGTGGTCTACCTTTCTCACGTTTGCTTGCATGTCACAGTTAAGAGAATGCATACACTCAACATCTGCACGCAATGTAGCACAACATCATGGTAGCACCATAGAATGCATGTCATGCACTATCACTCATCTTTGTTCTGTGGTCACTTGTAAGCTCAGAGTTTGTTTGTCTTCACTGTTACATCTTTCTTGTTTGTTGGTTCACACAGTTGTCTTGTTCATGAACCTTGCCTTCACCAACATGGGTCAACCAATGCACTGGTGGCTGCATTGGAGGTATCACTTCACGTGAGATGACCCATGCACTGTTAGCTTAGGAGTAGGAGTAGTGTTTTCTTTTGAGTTGTTTTCTTGCATGTTTGTTTGCTTACTTGCTTTGTTTGTTTGTTTGTCTGCTTTCTTGTTTTCTTAATTGATTTGCTTCTGCTCTTACTTTTCTTTGTTGTTTGTTAGTTCGCTTGTTTCGTTTTGTAGGATAGTTTCGCGTGAAACCATGTATGACTCTTGAAACAAGATGGGAAAAGTACAAGAGGCCCTGTGCTGCTATCACTACTTGGTTATATGTCATCCTACCTCCATATGAAGAACTTGTTATTTTCAGTCCATGATACGTCAATGGAAAATGCATATTGTTCGAAGTGAACCTTGGTGAAAACATAACGCCTGCGCACTAATTGGCGTCACCTACTCTAGTCGGTTGTTTTTGGGTTAACCCTTGTCAGCTCAGTCATATAGAGTAAGGTGATGGGTGAAACCTAAATAAGCACGTCATAGATATATAAACTGCTTCTCTGTTGGAACAACCTCTTCTGCTCTCAATAAGTTGGGATCCCTCTTTTGCCTCTGAAATGAATAAGTGTTGTACACAGTTGAAAAAAATGAAAAAAGTGAAAAAAAAGTTTGAAAAAAATGAAAAATGAATAAGGAAAAAGAAGAGAAAGGCTTCATATGTAGGGAGGTGATGCAAGTAATTCCGTCAAGGTACTGACCAGGCTCACTGGCAGTGGAGCCATGCAACCACCCTCCAAAATTTTTCCCTAGCTTTGTTTTGGAGCCTGCCTTCCAAACTTCACAGAAACTTGCCTTGCTTCGTCAAGATCACAAGCTTCAGTGTTTTTCTTGCACAAAGGCAACCTGTCAATCACAGCTTCATCCATTCCCCTCACAGGTTGTTCACCCAAACTTGGCACAGCTGCAAGTTGAGCAGCTTCCCCAAGAAAATTGCACATTTCTGGAGGGAAACTAGCCTTCCCTCCAGAAATTGCACAATCCTATCTGGAAGCTTGTTGGGCTCCAAGATTGCGTAATTCTACCAGTCAACACTCCATGCAGGAATTACGCAAATTTCCCCAGCAGGGCTGCTCAGCCCAGAATTTGCGCAAATCTGGGCAGCATTCAGCTGCTCTGCCCAAAAATTGCACAAATATCTTGGGTAGTCAGCCTAGTTCCCAGCCAGAAATGCGCATTTCCTTCAAACAGTCGAGCAGTCTCTTGCATGTGCAGTTGATTTGACCGTTTCCCTTTGGGACCGATCAAAATAGACTTGCATGCATGGGCTGCTTCTCCCGAGGCCACATGCAAAGGCATCCCTTGTTTCAAGGATCTATGTTTAGCAATTGAAGGTTACATGCAAGGATCATTTCAAAAACCTCCCACCAAGTGTTGCTTTCCCTAGATTTGTGGCATGCTCATCACAACCTCAATGTTATCAAAACTCATCAACCAGACGATGAAAAGCTCATTCCTCACATCAACCTGGCAACTCTAATATCCCACATCACATCTAAGAGTATTCGACACATTCATCTCACTTGTTTTGGGGTGAGCCCGCTTTCCATGCCTTGTGTTGCATTTCTGCCGCTTTTTGTGTGTTTTCTTGTGTGAGTATTGTTTGCTTGATTTCTTTGAAAGCTTGTTGTTGTTTACATCTATACTAGCTTGTCCTAGCACTGATTTAGTTTTCGTTGCTATCTCACTGCTGTCACATGCATGAAATTGCTTTTCACGAATGGTCATCGATTCAGTGACTCGCCTCACCCATATGCAAGTTGTTCTATTTTCTGAATATTTCATTCATCGTGTGTAAGCATGATCATTCACTCATGCTTACACTCAGTATCACCATGCATTCACACTCACATTCACTTTCAGTTGCTCGTCAGCGAGTCTGGGTAGCCTTAGCCCAGACTTTGCCTCACCAAGGCAGCATTGTGCAATCCTGAGAGAAAAGGCTCTACCTTCCTCTCCAAAAATGTGCATTTCTACCCAGCAGTTGTTCCCCAAGCCTACTTTGTGCAATCCTGACAGACAATGACTACTGGCCTAGAAAATTGCGCAATGCAGTCACTGAGCTTGCAGTCATTGCCTGTTGAAATTGTGCATTGCATAATTCCAAAAGTCAGCAGTCAGGTTGGACTATGGATTGCACAGTTCTAGTAGCCAGTCAACCTCTTGACAGCCTGGAGTGTGCCTTGTACAGTCTTGGCAGTTAGTCTCCCGACCCCCCTGCGGAAATTGTGCAACCTTCATGATCAGTCACATAGGTATGTTGCAAGTCAATGCTCAAGTTCATTTTGGTTTTCGACTAACAGGTTGCTTGCCATGAGTGTTTCCATGTCTCCGGTATCACAGGTGTTCATCTACCTCTCAACAGCACAAGTACAATGTTTCCTAGAGAGTAGATTCAAGGACACCATTTAGAGCACAGTTGGGGATGCAGTCGATCAAGTGTCTATGAGCTTGCCTACTCACAAAGATATCAAGTTGTTCATAGGCAAGGACATCAAGATATGACAACAGCAACATCACAGCGAGTAGCATCATGAACAACAGTTGAAGGCAACATACTAAATGCAGCCAATGCAACCAATTCAAGAGGATGGTTGTTGACAACACAGAGGCGGGACAAAGCTACAAGATCAAGCAGATCCACTGATAATGAAATCAAATTTGGAGACTCAAATTATGAGGTGACGGTGCGACATGAAGGTTGCGTAAAGACAGAGAATGGAACCAAGAAGGAGTTGCATGTGCTGAAGCAACAACTCAAGGAAGAACATGAAGCTGCACAGACAAACGAATGAGTTGCAGCAGGATCAAGAACAACAGTGGGCGCAACATGCACTCACGAATGAAATTGCGCCCATACAAGTTAAAGATTCATCCCAACATCTAACACAGAGAATATATGATGAGTAGTGTTGGTGATCACATGCAAGGGATTCAACAACATTCATGTCATTGTGCGTAGACATGCAATCCAACCCATTCAACACACTCACCAAGGCAAAGACAAGAAGCAAATCCAACTGGAGTTGAACATGTACTTCAGCAATTTGATGCACATGACCACCAACACTCACTTGAAAATCAACACGGACACTATGCATCAGTGTGTTGCGAGTTCAGCCACACCCAAGAAGACCATGCACATGTTAGCAGATGATTTGATGAAGGGGCCGAACCAATGCACTGGTTGCAATGGAGAAAAGAGTTCACTTCAGCAAGATGTCACCATGAGGTGCATGCACACCATCATGGATGACCAAGCTTGGCAGCAGCTCACCACATTCACGATCACAAGCATGTCAAAGAGTTTGTCTCATCACAGCAGACCGAGTGTCATTGATGTCTTGCATGGCTTGCTCAAGCCATGTTGCCTCACATGAGTACATGTGCATTGTAATGTTTAGTCATGTCAAGTGTAAGTCAAGTGTCAATAGTTGGATGTAACATTCATGGAGTAGGTGAAGATTCATGAGGGTAGTTGAACTATCACAAAGGGGAATGTCAAGGGTCACCCCACCCTTTGCTATAAATAGTCCCTCGTAACTCATTGTAAAGGATTTTGGTCATCCAAGCTTCTAATAAGACTATCTTGGAAAGAGCTTGGACAGTATTGTAAAGCGCCTTGGCTTCTCCACTACACGGAGTTGGTTCATCTCTTTGGAGGAGCAGGCAAATGTGGCTAGCAGGTTTACATGGATGTATTTTATGATGGGAACTTACACTTCTTTATATAATGAGAGCCAACACGTTTTCACACATATTGTAGCTGTTGTAAGATTGATCTTTAACACTTGTAATGCGTGTTGCTTTAACCTGTGTTCTACATCTGAACTGATTCATTTGTTGTAATGAGCAATCTATTAATGGAAATGTGTTGTATACGTTGTTAATGTTGTCCCGTCTGTGTTGACTGCTCTGCCAAGCATCAGACAAACCTTTCACATGAACCTTGTTGTAACAATTGTTACACTCGTTCGAACTAATCCATGAGTGTTGTATGTGTTATCTTACCTTGTATGTTGTGACTACCGCATCCGAGTGGACTGCTCCGTAGGAAGTTGTGCATGTCCTGTGTGTTGTGTGTTCCTAGCCAAGTTGGGACTGATCCCTTTCAAACTGCAACTCACCTTCACCCACATCTCAACTCACTTGTGTTAGAACCTCTCATACACCTTCCTTGACTCACTGCAATAGTCACATCGTTGCTACTGATAGAGTTATCTTACTTGGCCTCTATGCGACATCACGGTCAAGGCATTGGTTTACAACCCATTGCTGGGACTCCTACACCAAATGGTCTGAGGTTTAATTTGGACTTCTTACGGGGAGATCCTCTTACGTGTTGGTGGGTCCAGCACCGTCAACAGGTAGATATACATAATTATGTTTTTATTTCATGCAGCTCTTTCGTGTTACTTTTACTAACATGTGATGAATCTTTCCTTGTAAGGATAGTGCTAATACAATGGCTCCATTGGAAATATGTGTATACTTAATTGGTTTTATTGCGGAAAATCTTGTATATATTGTATATAGGATAAGTAGGTTTAGTTTAGAATAGTTTGATTTATTTTGTTTTCTAATAAATTAGTCATAGTAAACTTAAAATCTTAGTCATCATCAAGGTATATGTTTTATTTCATTTTATGCATATTCTTCTTAACATTTTAAATATCTTGGTTATGACACCATAAACAAGTTTCTAATATGATTGCACTCTTAGTTATGTTTTGAAAAGCCTTATTAATAATAATGTTACAAGACATCATTTATCATCATCTCAACCTATCAAAACATGTTTATTAACCATGATTTTAGAATCGTGTTCTCTTCCTTGTCTTGTTTGATATTTCAAGGCTTAGTCGTAATCATTCTTGATTTTACCTTTAGTTTTTATTAGGCCTTTTAGATTTTGGTTTGTGTGAGTTTCCTTTTTATGGTTTGTTTTATGAAATTTTCAAGGTCTATATGAAGGAATTATATTGCTAAGCAACCCCAATTGGTTTGCACGAGGAAATATGTATTCTCTATTCTCAATAGGATTTATCTTCTAAAGTTTCTTGTTTCTTATGTCTTAACCATTTTCCATGGGGAATATTGATTCAAGGTCCAAGTATTGTGTGTTCATCAATATAGAGGAATGAATGACTACTAGGTTGTTTTTTGAATCCCTCCCAAACCCTCCACATATAATTCTATACTTTAGTAGACATCAATAAGTCTAGTGAGGAATATCTTTAAACAGTATCACATCTGTATCTTTAGTGGATAACCTCTCGTATCACCCCGTTCCCTGCATCTAAAAATCAAAAATTAATTTTCAAATATATTAATATATAAGTACCATAAAATGGATTTTAAAACACAAATTTGTGGAAAGTGTATGCAAACCCATCGGGGTACTAAACAAGCTCGACGGTAGTGGGTTAACACATACATGGTACCAAGATAATTTCACCAATGTATTGAACAGGATTGTTGGCAGCAAAACAATGTCGGGAAAAAAAGTAATCTGATAACAAATGCATATTGATTCTCGATGTCCTCCTAGTTGTTCTTACCATAGTAGAGACTCGATTATAAATTAATAAATATTCCCAAAAAAATTGGATTCATTGATATGGCACTGGTTATTTTAATATGTTATCCCTTTAAGAACTCACTTTTTTTTTGTTTTTGTCTCATGTGGGTCCCTTGGAGATGGCCTTAAGTACAAATCCATTTTGGAAACTTTTATTTAATCCTATCATCTAAACCTAGAGATAATTTTTTCTTCCCTATGTATTGCCAATTGTTGTGGCCACAACCCCCTGTCTATTTTTCAAAAAATCTATGGGGACCCTTCATTGAATTTGGTTAATATTATTCTCTGCTTGCATTAGGTTTTTAATTGTTTGTTATTATATTACACTCTCTTTGCTCCTTTGTGAGGTCACTATTTTTCATTCATGACAATACCCTCTTTACAGTCAAGATAAAGTGATGTGGCACCTTTGGTTGCCACATCATCTCACATTTTTCATTTGGCCTTGCTTGTTGATGTTTCTTCCACATCGTTTGGTACATTTCTGCATCGAAAAGGGGGTGATTAGTTAAATTATCTTGGAATAATAAAAACATTTTAATATATTCTTATGATTTATTTTAATGTATATATAATAAAGTACATTTCTGCATCGAAAAAGGGGTGATTAGTTAACTTATCTTGGAATAATAAAAAAACATTGTAATATATTCTTATGATTTATTTAATGTATATATAATAAGAATATATATTGTAATTGTAATAATTAAAACATTTATATGTGTATATATATATCTATAGTGCACGAATCTTATTGTAAATATTACATAGCAATAAATATTGTATTATTTACAATAAAAATATTTATGAATTTGGCTCTTTAACTTGAGCCCTATCTCTTAAACCAAGTCCCAAATGCACAATGCCACAACACCACATAGCCATTGACCGAGCATCCTTTCCCATTCAATGTTTCTCGATATATATCAAAAAACATAACATATTTAAACTTTGAATGTTTTATTCAAACACATTGGCTCTTTAACTTGAGCCCTATCTCTTAAACCAAGTCCCAAACGCACAGTGCCACAACACCACATAGTCATCGACCGAGCATCCTTTCCCATTCAATGTTTCTAGATATATATCAAAACACATAACATATTTAAACTTTGAATGTTTTATTCAAACTCATTGGCTCTTTAACTTGAGCCCTATCTCTTAAACCAAGTCCCAAACGCACAATGCCACAACACCACATAGCCATCAACTGAGCATCCTTTCCCATTCAATGTTTCTCGATATATATCAAAACACATAACATATTTAAACTTTGAATGTTTTATTCAAACACATTGACTCTTTAACTTGAGCCCTATCTCTTAAACCAAGTCCCAAACGCACAGCGCCACAACACCACATATCCATCGACCAAGCATCCTTTCCCATTCAATGTTTCTCTATATATATCAAAACACATAACATATTTAAACTTTGAATGTTTTATAAAACAGTGTGTGTGGAATAATTCCCATGAAGCTTAGACCAAGTCCCTAACGCACAACGCCACAACACCACATAGCCATCGACCAAGCATCCTTTCCCATTCAATGTTTTTCTTGATATTTATATATAATATATATATATATTATATATCGAAACGCACAACATATATAAACTTTGATTGTTTTATTCACACAAAGTGTGCGGGATAATTCCCATGAGGCTAAAACAAAACAAAATAAAATTATTTTGGTTTATCCCACGACACACCATGGCAGCGCCCATTCAAAATAAATCATAGCGCAAAGGGCCAAACTATAACACATATAACCATACTATATCCAATGCACACCTTTCGACGTTTCATTATAGCATGGTGTCATATAAAGCCATATGTTGACAAACATTAAACACATGTAGGATATACCCTTGATTTGAGAGAGACACACTATTGTGAACAACCATACACCATATGCCCAACCAATGTGGGATAATACCCACAGGAACCAAGTAAAAAACAAAACAAAAATAAAAAATTATCCCATCACAATAAAACAACTCAGCGCAATTGACCTACTTATATGGGATAGATCTCATGAATGTAGTGATCATTCAAAAGTTGTGCTTTAATCCTAGGCTTGAACCTATTACTTTCTCATCTCAATGAACACCATGGAAAATCCCAGATTCTATAGACTAATCTTTAGTGATAAAAGTTTCCATGTTTCTCATTCTAATTTTATGTTATGTGACGAGAATCATTAATCCCTTGTTTTCTGCATTGTTGTAGGTAGTTCAAGGCGCACTCTGCAAGTTGAGAAGATCTGTAATAAAATCAACTTGGTTGTATTGTAAATAAAGGAGGATCTTGATATTCTTGCGCCACTTTTCTAAGGTTTCTCACAATCCAAGACTCTCAATGGCTATACACAGAGACATATCTAAAGAAAAATATGAATGTGAAAATGGTCATGCTAATGTTAGTTCGAATGACACTCTTTATTTTTATTATTTTCAGTTTTCTTGTAATTTTCATAAAGAAATGGAATGATGCCATCATTTAGTAGTCTATAAAAACAAAGTTCTAGCTCTGTAAATGGATTCCAGATCCAAGAGAGAGGGACTGTAGAATAGTGGATAACATCATTGTAAAATATGTTGGTATGCAACTTGTAGGATATGAGTCAAAATCCATGGGAGAAGGAGAAAGGATCATTGTTGTTGTTTCTATGTATTTCAAGGGTTTTGATTTTTTTATTATTGAATCAACAATATAGAATTTTGGTTTATGTACAGGATTAGATTAATTATTGTTTTTCTTTCTGTTCATAAATGGAATCTATTGTTATACTTATTCACTTATGTCTTATGAGTGTGGCTATTTTCTCTTAGTACTATAACTAATATGGATTATTCATACTTATTTTATACCTTGTTAAGCTAACTTGTAGGTCTAGGATAAATGGATTTGGATGTTTCAATTGCATTCGAGCAGGCTATCAATCACTAAGCAAAATAACTACATATTGGCTTAGCGACATGTCAGTTTGATTTCATTTGTGTTCTTCTGTTTGGAATATTCCCAATGGTTGTGATATTATTTTTTGTCTCAAGTGTAGTCTCCTTTGAATTTAGGTATATGTGCAAGTGATTATTTGATGAATTTTCATCAAAAAATTGTTTACACATATTTGTTAGAGCAATTGACCAAAATTAGAACTATTTCTATGATTGGTTAACTCTATTTTCTATCCTAAGTTAAAACTGATTCATGATCTCCATTCTCGATTAATGTTAAATTTTTTCCTCTCAATTAAGAATAAGGTTATCATTCTCTTAGTTGAGACTAGGTTTTTATTTATTTATTTTCATTATACATTAAATTTGCATTTCTTTTTAAATTGGTTATTTTCATTCTTTAAGTCTCCTTGCGTAGGAGCAAATCCCATTATGGCTAGATTGAGCACTGGTTTTAGTCACATTAAAGGAATCATATTTTCTAAAGCCATATCATAAAAATGGTTCCTTTATCTTTATTTTGTTTATCATAATTATCATCACACATGCACAAACTAAAGGCCTTGTATATAAACACCTATACATATAGGATTTCTTAGTATAGAATAACCCTAGTATAGATCAGTCTCAAGATGCGGGTAACTGGAAACCCATTAAACTAGTCAAGATTTTCATTTCAATGGAAAGGAGTGTAATTGGGATTCTAAACCGAGAAATTCCTCCCATGTTGAGCCAAGACATTTCCAAGCATCAACAACTTGCAAGTTTGATTTATAGTGCAAGTCACATTCCTAGACTATAGTGTTGATGGAGACTAAAATTGTGATTTTTAACCTAAGCCTTGTCACAATTTAAAATTCTACTGCAAATCACATTCTTGGGCTGTAGTTTCAATAAGGATTAGATATGCGACCAATGATAGAGGGGAAAGGGAGATCTGACTTAGTCGCAAGTTGAGATTGTATTTTCACTTCATATAATGAATGTGACTTACGATTATACCATAGATGCTTCACATACTAGTTGCATACCATCATTTAGGTTTGTGATGAATGGGATAGGTTTTATCCACAAACAAATTATGAGTAAAGTGCAAGGCCTGAATTGTATCATCCAAATGCAGTGTTATGACCTCACGAAGGTTCTATTGATGTATCAAAGGATTTGAACCAAAAAAATAATGTAATCCCTTCCAACAAATTAGTGCCACAAGCACATACATTCTAAACCGTTAATAAATGTGCAATGATACAATTTTAATCTTGGGATAAGCTACGGGGTTACACGATCTAGAATTCATAAGAAATTTACAAGAAATTCACTATGAACTTTGGGTAGAAACCTTTGGCATAAGGTTATTGGGTGAGTATTTGAGCGTATAGGATCTCAGTTCAAGAGTAGAGTGGAAGATTGGGTATTTTTGTAGTGATTCAATCATGAAAAACGTTGTGAGTGAAGATTGGGGGTAGATAGGATTAGTAGAGATGCATATGAGTAGTATAAGTATGTATGGGTAGGGTAGATGAAACGATTAGGAACTTGATAAGTAAACCAAAAATGATGATGGCAATGGGGTGTGTTACTTTCCAGTGGTCACAGTCACAAATTATAATCATATGAGAGGTCCACTCATTTAGAACTAGAGGCAGAATGAAATAAAATATGTAGAGACTTTGATATATGGAGATGACATGTGTTGATATGTCGTAACTAGGAAGTACGACCTATCTTTGCCACATTCGCTAGATACAGTCTCAATCATTGGTCACACTTCTAGAGCGCAGTGATGAGTCACCGTAAACTAAAAATGTGATTTGCAACTAAGGGAGTGTGTTTCTCTGATTAAGTCACAAATCACACTTTTAGAGGTTAGTGAGACTAGCACTGCACATTGCGATTTAGACTTGCAAAAGAGGAAAAAAACACAAGTTCAAAAAATTCAAGGCTAGGGTCATTGGAATGTAAGGAAACCATATCTAGGTCAAAAGAGGAAACACGCTTAATAAATCAAATGAAAAATACTAAAAGGGACCAGGTAAACAAGGGGGATCTCCAAATTTTGTGAAGTGGTAATCAGGTTGTTGTAGTGGTTACAACAGTAGGGTAACTCGGCATGACACTTAATAAAGGGAAAAATTCATAGTGGATAATGCCCAATAGATGTCACCATATGTACAATGGTCCAAAAATCCCAAGACAAGCTAGAGGGGGTATCTCCATTTACTTATCTAAACAAGACCTGGTGCTTAATTGTCATGTTAGAGGAGCTTCCCTACCAACAGTTATGTGATATTGGAATTTTATCACTTTTTAATGACACTAATGTTTAGTTTGGTGACCTTGAAAAGTTTACTATTCAATCCCCATCCAAGGCCCTACAACCTAGACTATGATTTGTCTTGATATAACCAAAAAGTATAATTAATTTTAGATTAAAATGTTTATTTTAAAGGTATGTTATTTACTCAAAGGTAGCAGTGATGAAACTTATGATGTTATCCATACTTTATGGAAATTAATTAATAAGAATATTAACCGTAAAGTACATGACTCATTGTTCACTATTTGAATTGACTTTAAACTTTATAAATGTACTATGCAAACTTTAGAAATTAAAGTATTTTTTTCTTTTCACTATAACAAACCAACTATATATCTTTCCAAAAAACAAAGATTTTGAAAACAAATCCAAATAACTATTGCAAATGAACAACTTCTAAAAGTAAACCAGAAAATGAATAAGAAATAGTTTGCTAAGAACTCTTTTCTTTATTAATTTAATATTAATGCATCATCAATTTGAAAATAAATGACCTACTAAAGAAAACTATCATTTCGTCTTTCGATTTTTTACTAAGAAAACAACAGAGAAAAAAAAACAACCTAATACAAAGAAGGCAACTTCTTCTTTCAAGTTCTTTTAAAAGCAAGAGATGCAAATAGAAGGACAACAAGGATTATAAGGAAGATATTTCATTTTATATGACTATAGTAGATAGAGATCAAGAAACAAAAGAGCCTAAACCAAAGGAATTTAAAAAAAAAAACGCATTATTAAAGGCCTAAAGGCCCAAAACCTAGAACCAAATAAAGAAACATCTTACAACTTTTGAATACAAATAAAAAATACTTTCTTAATCTTGAAAATACTAGCCAAGATGACCCAAAATCATACAAAAAGCTAAAAAGAGATTACAACACTAGAAAATAGGTCTACCGAAGTCTAGAAGACTTGCAAGACATATAAATGACTATCACCAAGAAGAAACGCATGTATAAATATCTTTGTTGAGCTAACCAAATGTGTATATGTAGGTTTATTTACAATAAAAAGTGTATGAAAGTTGGTACACCAAAATTTGAAAGGCTAACTCAAAGAGAGACAACATAGTACTACAAATAAGCTTGAAAACTAAAACCACAAACTGAAATAGAGATAAAAGAAATATTAAATTGTTTTCCAAACAGACATAGTAACCCTGGGAGACAAACTTCAATGGTTTTTTCCCCAATGGAATCTCCATCCTTGTTTTAAAAAGTTCCTATCACTAGGGTTAGAAGTCACAATAGAAAAAAGAAAAAAGAAAAAAAGAGAAAGCACATAGTGATCCTAGAATAGAAAATACATTTTCATCGTTATAATTTATTAAAAGGTAAAAAATACTTACTTGGACAATTGTTGGTTGGAGAGTCCTCTCTCTCCAATTCATCGTTCCACGACCTTCTTTAATATCTTGCACACAAGAAAGAAAAAGAAGTGAAGTAATACAACTAACAAACCCTAATTACTCTAATCACTTGGAACCAAACAAGTAAATGTAACAAATTCAATGTAATTGAGTGAATACAAACACGATATAAAAAGAAAAATTGGAGATTTCACCTGGATTTTTCTTTTTTCCTCCCAGCACCACATGCAACCACATTTTTCATCCTTTTACCCAAGTCCACTAAAGCTAAACTAAATTGGTATATACTTATCCATGAAATGATATGAAATGGAATGACACTCTTTTAATGCAAGAGGATTTAATAGAGTTGGTCAAGAAATAGGGACTTCTCACAGGGACTAGAAACTTAAAATCTCGTGAAGAAGTAATTGACTCATAGAAAGGAATTCGCCAGAATAAGGGTACTTCTATATTCTCCTCCTTGACCTCCTCTTCCGCATATAACTAAGTAAATACTCCTTAAAGGTAGTTAAGGTAAATGGGAATGGGATATAGGAGGCGGGTACTTAGTAAAACTCATAAACCCCACCCAAAAACATTTTATTATGTGCACATCTAATTTTTTAGTGAAAAATGTAAATATATGTGAGTTTCTTGAGGGAAACAAGCATATGTACACATATCGATATAAGAGGAGTAGTGTAGTATGCACTTTTATTTTATAGGAGCCATGTATGTGGATTCAAAACTTGTTTTTTGAAGTGTTTCAAGGAAAAGAGTTTTATGCAAAATTAGGAAATGATAAGGTTGAGCCATATCATGTGCATAAGTGGAAAATCATGTTGTAACAAATTATCAGGTAAAAGGTACCATTATTGATCCTAAAGGGAACACAAAAAATATTTATGAATAGACTACATAAAACTACAAATAATAAAGAAAAGGACCTTGCTTTGTACCAGGGATTGAGTATCATTAATGATAGGAAATACACGAATGTAGCTGTCACTGGGGAACTCTCCAAGTTTGAGAGTGTCAAGTTTTTTCATGTTTTTGCAGTGCTCAATTGCAAACTAACACCCTAGCCAAAAGGCAACTTTATTGAATCATGGAAAACTTATGTTAAAAATTATGGAGGTTAAATTATCTATTCCCTAATTTTATTTCATTAAGTAATGATGAACCTTAGCATGTCAAACACTTAGCATATAATTTCAATCGAGACAGGCATATAAAGTTGGAGACTATGCGGCAAACATAATGCAATCCTCTCACACATGTGACCTTCAATGCAAGTGCCATCTATCCAATCATATTGAATCATGCTCTCTGTTGTGGGTGGGATACTAACCTTGAAGCATGAGGAATTGTTTCTTAGTGTGGGTCTATGGCTTATGATTTTTCCATATTTGGGTTTAAAATAGGGTTCATTAATCTATAAACTACCATGAATATTCCATTGGAACAGTTTGTAGAAATATATGTGATAAAATAACTGAAAATTTGTACTATGAAGGTTATTACTTTTAGATCCAATATTATTTATTTATTGATTTTCTTCATAAATGCATGAAATAAATGAAATTCAAATATTAGAAATAGAAGAATACGTACAAAATCCATCAAAAAATTAACAATTTTTTTTACCTTGGGGAAACCTTAGGGGAGAAAACCCAACCAGAAGGTGAAGCTGGTTTTCGCTCTTTTCTTTAGTATGGAAATGTGTAGGTACAAATAAATAGGTGATCTCTATGTATTTACCTAGTACCTATATCATATAAGCCTACTACAAAATCTTAACCCCTTCTAGTTTTATCTCTAAATTCCCACTCTTAGCTGTTCTTCACAACTATGGAACAAAATAAAATATAATAGACTGGAACCCTTACTCCTCCTAGTGGCCTAATATTTAACATATCCTAATATCCATCTACGAGTAAGGTTTTAGCTCCTCAACCCTCAAATAGGGATAAGGTTCTTGTAAATTCTATAGATTTATGGAAACCCCAAACATGGTTATTCCCACATGTGTGAGTAATGGGGCTAGCATGACATCCGCTTGTACAATAGTGGTAAACTAGGTAGGTCTATTTGTGAGAGGTATAACTTTCTCAGATGAGCTTTAATTAGGGAAATTATTACATCACTAGAAAGGCCTTATTATGTATAATATCATATATTAGTCCATAGAAAAATTAAAACCACTAAAAGTTGTCATATGAGGCCTCAAAATGCTTCCAAAATATTTCACAGTACTTTTCACCCCAAATTTTACAAACTAGGACCACCATTAACATGGCTCCATAAGTTGATTCCTTCATTTTTTTCACTCTGAAAGCATCAAGATAGATTAAAAATACTATAACCTCTCCATATAACATTTTTTATTTTCCCCTCTAAATCATCTATGTGGGATCCTAACTCCAGTGATTGGTTAGCTCTTCAAAATTTTATCTCTAATATGAGAGGAAGTAGTGGAATTGAATCAACCTCAAATTAGTTTTGTGCTCCAATTCAGCCCAACACCAATAGATTGAGGTGCCTCATTGGCTTTTCTAAAAAAAATTATGATGATGGTTTTTGTGGCTTATATGGTTGTCATTGTGTTAAGTTATCTGTGTCATGGGTAAGTCGCATGGACCATAAACTTCACACATTCGGTAAATCTCCAAGTCTAAAATGGACAACAATATTTATAAATGAGAACCTCATTCCAGCAAACCAACCTAAGTTAAGGAAGGAGGTCAAAAATTTAAAGGAAGCTATAAAAGAAGGAAAATGGGAAATTGTTAGAAATAGGAAATATATTATTAGAGATAGAGACCAAAATGAGAGTAATAAATAGGAATTTTAAACATTGTGAATATATTTTGGAACTATCATGGCTTTCCTGTTATAGCTTTGATACCACTTGTTATAGCTTTGATACCACTTGTTATGGCTCTGATACCACTTGTTATAGCTATGATACCACTTGTTATAGATCTGATACCACTTGTTATAGCTCTGATACCATTTGTTATAGATCTGACCCAGAATATATGAGAAATAACAAATATACCCAATAATAACAAGATCAAAATAGATAGAAATGCTTCTTTATTGATATCAAACCCTTAAGGTAGGGCAACACCATACATTCACTCCTTAAGGAAGGAGAACACTCCACAAGCCATATGCCTGTACATACAATAGTCCTTCACAATCGCTTCACCTCCCTCCATGTGGAGTCTCTAGCCTCTATATAGGCCTCATACATACAATACCATGGGTCATTACCATGGTTCCCTCATACCATCGAACTAATACCATGGGCCCTAACTACTTGTGGTCCCTTACATGATATGGGTTAACCACCTTATTTATTACTATGGCCCATCACATTATTACATTGTTACCTTGGGTACCTCCCTTTGTACCCCATATTACCCCCCCTAGGTATATAACAGGATACAAGGATGTAGGGACAATAGGGTATCAAGGCTAAACTCATACCTATACCTAGGGAGGATAATATGGGGTACCAAGGGAGGTACCCAAGGTAATAATGTAATAAGGGGATGGGCCATAGTAATAAATAAGGTGGTTAACCCATATCATGTAAGGGACCACAAGTAGTTTGGGCCCATGGTATTAGTTCGATGGTATGAGGGAACCATGGTAATGACCCATGGTATTGTATGTATGAGGCCTATATAGAGGCTAGAGACTCCACTTGGAGGGGAGGTCAAGGAATATTGTCAAGGATTATTGTATGTACAGGCATATGGCTTGTGGAGTGTTCTCCTTCCTTAAGGAGTGAATGTATGGTGTTGCCCTACCTTAAGGGTTTGATCAATAAAGAAGCATTTCTATCTACTTCTCTCTTATTATTTCTGGGTTAAATTTTTATTCTCATATATTTTTAGATCAGATATATATCAAGTGGTATCAGAGCACTTTCTTGGGCAAACAGTGGAGAAATTTTTATTTTATTTTTTGTAGGCTTTCGGGGGCGGCGAGTTTACAGATCAGATATGTAAGTTTTGGTGCAAGATCTGAAAAATCTAATTGCAAATCTGTATTCTATGTGAAAAAATACCTGATTTCAAAAAAAAATCGGTCGAATCGGAGTCCAGATGAAGGAGATATTGCTGATTTAAAAATCAGTGGGGTTGCAGACAAATTTTCAAGGCAGCGAGTTTGTGGCACAGATCTGGATGTCCTGGTGCAAGATCTACAAAATATAATTGCAGATCTGGATTCTTTGTGACAAAATACCCATTTAAAAAAAAAAAAAAATCAGTCAAATCGGAGTCTAGATGAGGGAGATATCGCTCATTTAAAATCAGCGCTTTTTTGTAGAAATTTTGGTGACGGCGGGAGAGTTGCAGCGCAGATCTGAAATTCCATTGCCTGGATCAAGATTTCTATCACATGGGCAGATGTAGAATGATTGTTCCATTTCTGAAAATAGGTCATAATAAGGATTCTAAGCAATATTGACTAAATTGTGACCATTTCAAATTTTCGCCAATTTTTTTGTGATGGCGGACCTAGATCAGAAATTGAGGGACTTGTATAAATTTGATGGCTCTCATCAAGCCAAATGGCTAGCACAAATGGAGAAATACTTCAAATTGGATTGCGTCTATGATGATGACACTCAGCTTATGATGGGGAGCATGTACTTGGACAATGAAAGACGGCAATGGTGGCAAGGGCATCAACGTGGCTATGGAAGGTTCTTGACTTGGGACGCCTTCAAAAAAGCTCTTATATAGCGCTTTGACCGTAAATCTAATCTGGTGGATAAGCTCACACAGACAGACATATAGCATAGAAAAGATTTTATTTTTACAGGAAAGAAGGAAACCAAGAAACCTAAAGGGTTATTTTCTGCTGGTATCTCCTTATTGCAGGTTCATGGATTGATTCAGAAGGAGAAAATCATTGTGTCTATAAATCCCAGTTGCAAGCAAAATCTCATAAATTTCAACTTGGCAAACAAATTGCAAATTCCAGCAAAACACATTGAAAACACACAAGTGGATGAGGAGGACGTTCAAGTGTACAAGGATTTGAAGATTTCTATGGATAAGTATGTGTTGCATGGTGATTTTTATACTTCAGAGATGGATAATATGGATTTTGTTTTGGGATATTCTTGGATGGAATCTGTGGGTACTATCAATATTAATGTGCAAAAGAAATTCTTGAAGCTCTGGTATAAAAAGAAGAAAATTACATTACAGGATATTTCCATCAATAAACAGGTAGAGTCCAAGGAGGCTGAAGCAGAAGATGTTCTAGGGGCTGACATATCAGATGATGAGCCAGTGATGATCGACAATCAAACATAAACAGAGGTTGAAGCAGAAAAGGTTACAGGTGCTGATACATCAAATGAGGGCTCAATGGTGGAAGTAATATTGGAAGATAAAACACCACAACAAGCACCACAACATAACAGTCAGGCTCCAGTAAGGGGTGAATTAAAGAAAAAGACATTGTGGGTTAAAACTTCAACATATCATCACCCACATCACCCCGCAAGACAACAACCAACAAGATGGCAACCAATTAGCCACAAGGACAACAACCCCCGCAAGACAGATAGAGAGGAGCGAAGATCCACCTACTACACATCAACACAGAAGAGCTATCATGGTCAACTTCCATCTCAAGTGAGCGAGGCACCAGTGAGATCGAGGGTTCACCTTTCTCTTGGATGGCTAGATGCATGTGCATGGTACCATTGGACTACTCTTTTGAGTAGATCTTATTATTTGTGTTATTCCCATTTTTCGGGGACGAAACATGCTAAGGGGGGTGGAATGTTATATACCTAGGGAGGATAATCTGGGGTACAAAGGGAGGTACCCAAGGTAATAATGTAATAATGAGATGGGCCATAGTAATAAATAAGGTGCTTAACCCATATCATGTAAGGGACCACAAGTAGTTAGTAATATTGTAATGGGCCCATGGTATTAGTTCAATGGTATGAGGGAACCATGGTAATGACCCATGGTATTGTATGTATCAGCCCTATATAGAGGCTAGAGACTCCACGTGGAGAGGTGTCAAGAATTATTGTATGAACAGGCATACGGCTTGTGAAGTGTTCTCCTTCCTTAAGGAGTGAATGTATGGTGTTGTCCTACCTTAAGGGTTTGATATCAATAAAGAAGTATTTCTATATATTTCTATCTTGTTATTCTTGGGTATATTTATATTTTTGGTATCAGGTCTATAACATGTACCAATGCCATTTCCGAAATCAAAGATGGCACTATTACTCACAAAGACAATGCAAGCATCAAAAACGCTGCCTCCCTTCACTTTGAAAGCCTGTATAGTGAAGATAATAATCTGGACCAAAGTTCTGTTATGATTGACGTGGTTCCCTCCTTGATTACTGTTGAAATGAATCACCTTCTTGAAACTAAAGTCACTAAGAATGAAGTCAAGGATGCCCTCTTAACCATGGACCCAGACAAAGCCCCTAGACCGGATGGATTTATAGCCAAATTCCTCCAATCTCGCTGGTAGATTGTGGAAAAAGATCTATACAAAATGGTGAGTAATTCCCAAGCTTGCCATAAAATCGAAGGCAACACGAACTCTGCTTTTCTTGCCCTCATCCCCAAAGAGAAAGGAGCCAACACTTTCAACAGGTTTCATCTGATATTGCTATGCAATATTGGTTATAAACTTATTACTAAAGTCATTGCTAACAGACTTAAGCTCATCCTCCCCAAAATCATCCCGAAAATCCAAGGAGGATTCATTCAAGGGAGACAGATAGTGGACAACTACATGTTGGTCCAAGAGGCAATCTACTCAAGTATGAGTCACAAGGAAAAGGATATGGTTGTCAAGCTTGATTTAGCAAATGCTTTTGATAGAGTTAAGCATAGTTTTCTGCTGAAAGTCTTACACAAATTTGGATTTGGCGAGAATATTATAAATTGGATTCGGGCCTGCATTTCAGAGCCTTGGATTGCTCCATTAGTAAACGGCAGAGCTGCTGACTATTTTAAAGCCACGAGAGGGCTTAGGCAGGGGTGCCCTCTCTCCCCCCTTCTCTTTGTTCTTCAAGCCTCTGTCCTTAGCTTCTATTTAGACAAAAAATGATGGATCGGGAAATTGTTGGGCTATGTATAGCAAGAGGTGTTAAAAACATCAATCATGCCCTCTTTGTGGATAACACCTTGTTATTGGGAGTTGCCTCTGTGCTTATAGCCTTCAGATTTAAAGGAGTCCTGGACAAGGTTTGTTTGATTTCGGGAAGCAGTTTAAATAATGGAAAATGCCATATCTATTGCTGGAACACCACTTCCAGCATGCTCAATTCCATTTGTAGAACCTTTGGTTTTGTAGTCTCCTCAAACTAGTCTTCCTTCAAGTATTTGGGCCTTCCTGTTTTTCTTAAAAGAGCCTTCAGCAGAGATTGGCTTCCCCAACTGGAGAAATTCAAGAAGTTGCTTGCCTGGGGCTTTTCCTGGCTCAACATTGCTAGTAAGTCTATCTTCATTAAATCAGTCCTTAACAATCTTCCCTTATTTCAGTTTTCTGTTCTTCTTGCTCCCTCCAGGATTCTCAGAAAAATGGAGGAGATCATCAGGAAATTTTTTTGAAAGGGGGGCAAGCAAAATGAGAAAAAGATCTCGTTAGTAAGCTAGGATTCCATCTCCAAACCGCTCTTGGAAGGAAGCTTGAATTTTAAAAATCTTGGATATCAAAATATCGGCATGGGAGCTAAGCTCATTTGGAGAATTATTGCTCCTAACCCTAGCTGGGCTCATCTAGCTCTTTGGAAAAAATATTTTAAGGGCAAGCGCTCCCGCTGTCTAGACCATCCTCTGCCACTCCTGAATACGCCCTTCCAAAAGCTCTGTTCAAAAGCTTGCCCACTTATAAATACTCATGCCTACTGGGTCCCTGTGTTGCGGGATTTTATCCCCTAAGGCTCTTGGGTGGAACCCTAGCAGACTGAAAGTTGTCTAAATCAAGAAACATGCACATACACAGCCATTATGCTAGAAAAAGCTATTTCTAAGGTGAGAAGGACGTACCTCAGGTCCTACGTTTGGGTAGTTCCTCAAGGGTCCAAACCCTTCTTCACGACCCTTCCGCTCCTTTGCCCTGCAAAAAAAACAATTCCAAAGAATACAGCAGTATATGGACAAAGATTTATGTGAATATCATCTTTATGTTATACAAGAAAGGAGTTAGTTATAAACTTTTAGACATCCATTAATACATGAAATTCAAACATGAACATCATTAACATAAAGAAAGAAGCATATCGGGAACAAGACGTGTTTCTTTATTAGACAAATAGAATAGTACAAAAGAGAGCAATATCACCTGAACCACTTCTGCAGGCTCAAAGCTCAGCCTCCTTCTGGATCTGTCCCGCCTCAAGCCTCTAGTAAGTGTCCTTCCAATACTCACTCCAAGATGTCATAACTAAGGGATGAACATCCAATCACAAGGAAACAAGGGTTTCCTGTACAAAATGGGGGAAGTGCAGAAGGCAAAAGGGTCTTCAGACCTGATCAGGGGGAAATCTCAGTATAATAACCTTTCTCTATCCTCTCTCCTCCTTTAGGCCTTCCCTTTGGTGTCATTTTATACCAATTCCAAAGTAGTTTTTTAGTTAGGAATTGGTTGGGGACAGTTGAGGCCACGGGCACTAACAGGTGATCAGCAGGTAAAACCCGCGATCTCCGCCCGAAAATAAGGAGTTTTATAATTTTTAAAGTGTTTTAATACATATACGTGGGTTGGGTATATATGAACCTGCGTATACACGCGTTTAACTCAGGGCAATGTCGCGTACAGGGAATAAAACACTGTTTTTTAGATTTTGGACCAGGTCTAGAAGAAGGGGTTGCCCTAGGCCATGAATGCAGCATCACAAACCATAATAGTCAGATTTGGAGCTATAACAGATGCCCCCTAATATATGAGATCAGAAGGGGTACATGATGGCCGAAATATATTAAGCAAGTACATGGAAAGGAAACCTGCCAAAAGCTGAGGAGTACTTCACCGGAAGTCAGCATGCCAAGCCACAAAAGAAGATCAGAAAGAAACACCGTCTGAGGCGGGCATACCCATGATCAGAGAAAGCAAAGCATGTCCGCATATCAAGTACAAGCGGATCCACTAAGTATACAAGTATAAATGACTGGAAAATACATAATGGATCATCTGATCATGATTGAACAAGTACATGTCTGAATATCACATATAAACTGTCAATGATGCTAGGAGATACAACGGATCACTGATATCAAAGACTGATCCCAAGAGGTACCAACTGAACATGATGGATAAGGATGGTACTGCACTGCAAACTCAGGTGCCAGCATATAGAATTTTGCCATGACTGACTGCAACATATAAGGTGGAATGGTATCAACTAGCAGCAACAGGAGCAACTTTCAAGTGAACCAATGAATGCTGATACAACCTGAGGTCTTCACCGACCGTCGTGGTACATTTCTACACCATGGGAATAAATGATCTGAAGTCGAGCATGTGAGAAATCGTTTGATTACTGGTCATTGATGTATACCGTTAACAAACGCGAGACTACTCACCGATAATGATAATGAGCGTCAAGGTACCCACTACAAACTAACAAGTGCAAATAAATGAGCTGAAGTCGAACACCTGTAAGAATCTATCGATCAGGAGACAATGATGGTTTCCCACTGTCGATAGCGAAGGATCTGCCACTAATGACTGCAAACCCCAAGGTACTGCCAAATGGACTCTAGATCTTTGCCCCAGAGCAATGAGTCGGAGTCGATAGGAAAATATCTGCTAGAAGGAAGGCATTAAGGCATCCTTCATCAATCTAGCGTGAGTGTAACCCGTAGGCCAATAATGTGGAAGGAATCGGACGACGAAAGATGTAGTAACCGAACCGAGGTACGTTTCCGGTGTACACAAGATGTAGCTAGCGCACAGCAGAAACCCTTTGAACCAACCAATAATGAAAGCTGACACAGAGGTGGGGTATCCACCAATAGGGTCAAATGGAAACCAAGGTACCGCACGAATCCCAATGTGCGATAATGTAAGCTGACGTCGAACACAAGGGAAACCACTCAGTCAAAGACCCATAATACTGATCGATGCAGAGCACAAGGTAACCTATCAATAATGAAAATAGGGCCAGGGTGCAACTCTAGGCCTGTCCTCAGAGCAAGATGTCGTCGTCGATAAGGACAAGACCTACCAGCAAGAAGTCAATGGGGACCTTCTCAAATCGGCATGAGTAAAGGACCAATATAACTGATGTGATGATAGACATATCACTGACAACCGGGATGGCTGACTGAAAAATGAGTCAAGAGACACCGCAGAGAGGCCGACTCAGGCTAACTTCCCTTGAACAAAAGCACGACTCAATGTGACTATGGCAGCATATTATGAATCTGTATAAGTTCGTCATGCAGGAGGCACGAACGAACCCTCCATATGATTGGAAGAGATAACCAAACGGGGGAGAACTGACTCAATAACAAAGGTTAAGGCTTACCTAAGTCAAACTAAATCCCACCCAAGTGGAGGAGACTTTGCTTTTGAGTGCTTTGTTCAAGGGTGACATGACTGACTCTAGCTGCCAATAATAGATGGAAATACTGTCCCGTTCCCGCTCTTTTTGAAATATTTAATTTTTTTTGTCTTTTTCTGTTAAGCTCGAAAAAGAATAAAAGAATGCTATGGTATAGTGGAAAGGACAAGTGTCGGTGAAACAGATGATCTAGTTCCTGGGAGGGGAACTTTCCTATGCTCAATGCAGGGAGGCGAAAACTGGTCGGTGACACTCAAAGGTATGTCCTTTCCACAGGTCAAGGTATGTCAAGTTGCAGAGGTTAAAGGTATGCAAGGTTGATTTTTGTAGACGTCATGGTCAAAAGTTGGCTTAAACACGAGTCCAGTGAAGCCGGCTCTAGGCCAAAAGGCACAAATGGTCAACATGAAATGCAGCAGTACAACTCAACACAAAGGAGCCTCTAGGGTATAAGGCCAGAACAAAGCGAAGAAGTAAGAGGAATGAGTCTTCAACGCATAAATCATGGTGGGACTACAGAGGACTCCCGAGCCTACGGACAAAAAATCGGCATGAGTGCCAAGTGACAACAAGGTACTAACTAGGGCACCCATAATAAGGTAGGCTCTACCACACAAGTCATGGTACTTCTAAGAAATGAGAAGGTTCCGTACTATAACTTGGTGGGGTCGATCCTAAGGCCAAATGGGAAAGGAAACTAATAAGTGCACAATGCAGGCGGAAAAACCTAACCTATATGCCAGTTTCAGAAACCAATACCTGTCAGAACGGACCAACCATAAAAATTTCCAAAGGAGAAATCTTCCAAGTTCTGTATACATAAATAGGAACACTAGACAAGAAGTTAATACATCCCACATATAAACTTCATATAAAATCTTGTGTTGTAGAATACAAAACTTGAAAATGCGTACCTTATATATACAATATGGTACAGGGAACCACGCAGCCTTGCGGCTTACGCATAATAGTTCTGCTGGACAAACCCCTTACAGGGCTCAGGCCAAGGACTCCTTTGGTAGTCAAAACTCATGGCTTCAAAGAGTTCCTCCTGTGAAGGCAAAAAAAATTCTAAGAAATCATGAGAACTACAAGGATCAAAAGAGGGAATTAAAGGGTCCCATGTCGCTATAGAAAGAATCTCTCGGTGAATTGCTGGGACCAAGTCCCAAGAAGGAGAATAATAGGTCAAAGGATCCTTCTTAGAAGCGATTGAACATTGAGGACTCAATTCCACATAATTGACCCGTGGCTGGGTAGAGTCTACTTGAACACTTGGAACAAACCAAGGGGCACTCTGTAGTAAAGTCGAATTAGGGTGGTGATTATCAGATGCAAGTTGATCAATAGTGACAATATTCCCGTTATGAGGAAAGCACATTACTCGAAAGAGTGAAGACACCACAACATTCATAGCATA
>APFE031636483.1:0-53739 GCA_000404065.3 Pinus taeda
GCAAGTCCCCATGCAAGAAGGCAGATTTAACATCCATCTGATGGACTTCCCAATTTAAAGAGGCAGCAAGGGAAAGAACAAGGCGGATTGAGTTCATTTTGGCAACAGGGGAGAAGGTTTCAGTGTAGTCAATGCCTTCAACCTGTGAAAATCCCTTAGCAACAAGACGAGCTTTATGTTATCAACTTTCCCATCTGGTCCATACTTGGTTCTGTAAACCCATTTACATCTAACAAGTTTGCGTCCCTTTGGTAGAGGAACAAGATCCCATGTATCATTTGCCAACAATGAATGATATTCTTCATTCATAGCTGCTTCCCAATGTGGATGGCCCGAAGCTTCTGCAAAAGTGTCAGGATCATGATTTACTGGAGCTTGAGCCAGTAAAGAAGAGGCTCTTTCAAACTGAGAACGTGTACGTCGCTGATCTGTAGGATCACCGGCAAGATCACCTGCTGCATCCCGAGTAGCACGGACCCATCTTGGAAGTTGAGGATCCTGAGAAGGTGGGGGAGGATTGTCATCCTCACTTTCATCATCTGAAGAAGAAATGTTTTCAAAAGTAGAAGAGATAGGAAGAGGGGGCACATCCGCCGGACTAGGCTCGCAGGCTGATTTATTTTCATCAAATTTTACATCTCTTCTAATGATAACATTTTTGGACTTAAATGGAATAAGTCTATAACCTTTACATCTTCAGAATATCCAACAAAAGTACATTTCTCACTCTTAGGTTCTAAAGCTTTATGCTTTTCATCTGGAATATGGGCCCATGCTTCACTCCCAAAAATACGAAAGTGACTTACATCTGGTTTAATGGAACTCCAAGCTTCTTCTGGAGTGATATTCTTTAGAACCTTAGTAGGAGTGCGATTTATTATATAATTTGCACAATTAATTGCTTCGGCCCAAAACTAAGACTGAGTCCTTTAGATTGCAGCATACAATTAGGCATTTCCTTTAAGGTGCGATTTTTCCTTTCAGCTACACCATTTTGTTGTGGAGTGTATGGAACAGTATGTTGCATTTGAATTCCATTTTCGGTGCAAAAGTTGATGAATGTGTTTTTTACATATTCTCCACCATTATCAGTTCTTAGCTTAAGAATTTGATGTCCAGATTGTTTTTCAACAAAGGCTTTGAAGGCCAAAAATGTGTTAAATACTTCGCTCTTGAGTTTTAAGAAGTATACCCAAGTGCGTCTGGAGAAATCATCAATGAAAGTTAAGAAATACTTGCAGCCAGAGAATGAAGCAACAGGAAGTGGACCACACAAATCACTGTGCACTAGCTGTAAAGGGGCTGAGGCGTGCCAAGAGGCACGTTTTTCAAAACTGTCCCGATGATGTTTTCCGAGTACACATCCGGAACAAACACCATCTCTGCAAGATACCATAGGAAGACCTGTCACCATATTTTCTTTACATAGATGCTGAAGGGGGCGATAGTTTAAGTGACCAAATCGCTCATGCCAAAGTTTGCTCACTTCATCATTATGAGCAACAAATACTGAGGGAAGATTTGATGACCCAAAGTTGTGAAACTTATACAACCTTGTGGAATCATCAGCAATACCAGTAGCTAGAATCTGTTTAGGATCTCTTAGATCCTTGATTACAACATCATGAGGTGAAAATTCAACAATTTTACCTTCACCTGAATGAGTTATCTGATATACCGATAGAAGGTTGCTGGATAAGGTTGGAACACATAATACATCATTAAACTGACCATTGTCTAGATGAACAGTTCCAGTCCCTACAACATTAAGAGATCTATCATCACCAACATATATTTTTTGGTGTTACAATCATGTAAAGAAGAAAACATGGCTTTGTTTTTGGCCATGTGATAAGAGGCTCCAGAATCAATGAGCCACTCATGAGAATGAGAAGAAGAAGATACATTTAATGCATAACCAGACTGAGATGATTGACAACGACATGCAGAAAGTGCCATTCCTGAAGATGAATTTGAAGTTGAAGTAGAAGAATGCTCCACATGGATGTTATGTTTCTTCATTGCGGCTTCCAAGGCTTCCATCTTCTTAAAGCATTTAGATTCTAAGTGGCCATCTCGATTAAAAAAGTTACAATGTCTATCAGTCTTCTTCCATTTGTTTTTATTGGTCTTATCATTTTGCTGAAATGATCTTTCATTTTGAGACTGAGTTTGCTTAGGACCCTTGTTGGGTTTAGGACCATTCTTTTTAGGATATGACTTCTTAGGATTCTTTAAATTTGGTTGTTGCTGGGCGGCTAACGCTTTCTTGGAAGAGTTTCCAAGATTAAGAAGACCAAGGTGTAAGAGTTTTTCTTGTTCTCTTATTAAAGAATCACAAAAAGAGTCAAGGAAGGGGCCTTGTAGTCTTTTCCTTGACAAATGAAAGCTTCCCTTGTAGAATGGAAGGTGGAAACAAATACAGAGTAGGCTGGTCCCAACTTAGTAAGGATGGAATAAATAAGGTTACTATCTTCTTTCTTAACCTTAACACCTTCCAAGAGATATCTAAGGTCTTGAATTTGGACAAGAAATCTTCAATGCAAGAAAAATTATTAGGATCCAATGTAAGCAACTCATTTCAAGTTGATGGGCTCTAATTTCATTTTTAATCCCAAAAACTTTAGTGATTTGTTCCAATGCTTCATGAGGAGTATCAAGTTCTGCAATATGGAATCTAAGATCAGGAGAAATAGACATCCCTATCAAACCACGTGTTTGATCTTGTCTATTTTCCCATTTTGCAACCTTGTCTTCATCTTTTTGTTTCTTCTCTTGGCCCGTGGCTATTCTGTAGAGACCTTTACTTCTAAGTAAATCTTCCATGTAGGATACCCATTGGAAGTAGTT
Organism: Pinus taeda; assembly: GCA_000404065.3. Taxonomy (NCBI): domain Eukaryota; kingdom Viridiplantae; phylum Streptophyta; class Pinopsida; order Pinales; family Pinaceae; genus Pinus; species Pinus taeda. Next base: position 2,851 of record APFE031636483.1, read on the forward strand.
AGTGCTGTCAAGAATGACTTGGCATGGACTTTCCATTAAAAAAAAAAAAAATGAAGCTGAATATGCTGAAAGTAAGTGTTCCAATGGATAGATCTCGAAAAATTAGGCTGTTTTAAAAAACTGAAAAAGGCTTCCGGATGAAGAAGTTATGGCTTTTTGAAAAAAAATTGTTGAAGTTGCCGGCAAAGTGCGCGAATGTGCGGGAATGAAAAAAAACGCCCCCACAAAATGGAGATTTGAACCCAAGACCTCTACTCTTTTAAAATAGCTTTGAACCAATTGATCTATACAAAAAATTTGTGAGAGAGAGAGAGAGAGAGAGAGAGAGAGAGAGAGAGGGGGGGGGGCCTTGGTTTGCGTGCTTGCCTTGAGAAACCTCTTTTTCCCTACAAAACACAAAACCCAACACGGACATGCAAAGAGAAATGAACCTTATGGCTTGAAGTTAGCTTTACCCAAAAATCTAAATATTTAAAAAAAATTGAACCTTGTGGCTCAAAGTTAGCTTTAGCCGAAAAACTAAATATTTTTCTCAATGTTTCTGATTTTCTAAGATCACATTAAGGTGCAGGGAAAAGAGCGTACGCATGAGAAAAAATCCTTCCTTTCTGTTTCTGATTTGCCCAGATCGCACAGAGTCGCAGGGCAAAGAGCATACGCAGAAATGAAAGGTATAGATCCGGTTAAAAAAAAAGCTAAATAAACCGAAAGAGAAATAAGCAGAGAGAAAATAACAGTAAACTGCAAATAAAGACTGTATACCTCCAGATCTTAAAAATGACGCAGATAGGGCTACTAGAAACCTTTTCGCGTGAAACGAAAGGGGTTCCTCACTGGAACAGATGCTCCAAACACAGCAGAGTAGTCCTCTTGGCCCGAAAGCAGTCAGAAAAAGTAGATCTAGGAAACGACAGCCGCATGCAGTTCTACCGGCTTCAGATTTGGATCACCAACGGACGCGGCCCTCAAATAGCTCTGATACCATGTAGGAATTTACAAGGTAAGTTCCTCAGACAGAACACCAAAAGGACACCGCTCACAAACAGATCACAGATCAATACACCAGTATTTTGACGTGGTTAAAACCCTCAGAGAGGGAAAGAGTCCACGGCCTGCGCCAACGTGGCTACTACAGGCAATTTATTAATAAAAGAATGAAAATTTACATAAGCTTCTCTCATGCACGGTTAACCTACAAATGACCCTCCATGCGCTTTAAATAGAATTCATGGACCAATCGGGTGTCAAGCCACGGATCAAGTGTCGGTAATACCGAGGAGAGAATGAACCGTCGGATCACTACATATCGTGACCGTCGGATTGTAAGTTACAAAATGTACAACGGTAAAGAAACACACTTTACCTAACTCTATACCTAACTCTATACTAGACCAAGTTGAACTTAACTATTTCCTATGTGTCGGAATATCCTAACAAAGAGCAACCATAGAATAGAGGCGGAAACGACCATAAACAGAGGTAACATTGCTGTGTATCTTTCATAAGTTCCATTGCAAGAAAATCGAAAAACCATCGATAAATTTAACCATTGTCAAAATCAGAACAAGCGTATGTAAAAAAGTTCATTCTTATAAATAGCGTAATAAGAAAATGCATGGCTGGAATGGCGTTATAAGCCAAAAAACCCTGGACTAGGGTTTAACCAAAACAAATATCGACAACCTTTCATATTTCCAACTTGACACAGCAAGTGACTGAAAAGGACATAGCAACAATAAATTTCATTCAACGACCAAATAACCCTGAACAACCCTACAGTGACCGTGGGCACCTATCGTGCAAGATACAAACAAGATATTTGGGATTCAGGCCTACTAAGGACAAACGGACTGTATAAATTAAATATTGGAGGATTCGCACACCCAAGTTGCCAACAACGACCTGCAACCAATAGAACAATTGTGTCACAAACATAGCAGAGGGAAAACCCTACAAGAAAGTGTGCCAATGCGTGCGGGGAATGAACAGACAAGTAAATACCTGAGTAAACGAAGCCGCAGTTAACCATAGCGATGACCCGGACGAGTTTAACGACTGTAGACCAAAGGAGCCAGGAGGGTAAGTCACGATAAAAGAAGCCGAGCAAAATTGAAGCAGGGACAGGAGGTAATACTTGTTTCCAACGACGAAAGAATGCCAAAGTGGTCCTGTGCTCAGGACAAATACCAGTGTTGCATAGTGAGAACCCAGAACAATAGTAAACGAGAAGATTGAACCGGATTCGAGCAAGGACATAACAGGAGTACAGGAATTGCGACAAAGTCACAACAAACATCCAGAATCTACCATAAAACCCTGACCAAATTACGAAGACGCGCTCGCAGACCATCAACAAGTTACACCAAGCAAACAAACATTGGGAATATTTTACAGAACACACACATGCATAAGGAGAATGATCAATTAAACTTACCAGTTTCGAACCACAGTTCAGAGCCGAACAACAACCATTTCTGAACAAAATTTTCCTTACAGTTACAAGCAAGCTGAGCAGAGAAGAGTTTGAGAATTATCATTAGCAGAAGGTTGCAAACACTAAAGTTAGCAGAGCAGATGACGTTCCACAGAGGGAGCCCAAGAAACCCTCAACAAAGAACTCTCAGCGCGAAGGAAGCGGAAGAATAATCCCAAACAACCACAAGGACCAGGGTTTTGGCACGAAGAACAAGCGGAGGCAAGTTTGAGGCGGGAGGACAGTGCATTAAGTGCCAGTAATAACTCCAGCTACCAACCTTAACGTAAAACTCCTGCGGATGATCACTACACAGGGCAACTAAAGATTTTTTATTGACACGTATACTCTTTCCAGCGTGTAAAGCGTGGGCCATTGGGTTGGGTTACACCAGGATGAATCACATTAGTTGGTTCGAAACGTCAACATGAATCACATTATTTGGTTCAAAACGTCAACCAAATCCTAATGATGTGATTAATCCGAAAGACATTTATCTACAATATGGATCACAAAAGTCTCAGATATAATATTATACACCTTTTAGGTATATTTTTTGGGGAATAATGATCTTTTTCCTTATTAAAAAAACTTTTTTGATCAAAAATATTGAAAGGAATTTTTTTTTGGCTTTAGCGGTATAAAGTAAAACATTCCCTATTCTTAACTCTTCATAGTTATAAAATGCTTCACAAAGATTGTTATGCATCACTTATGTATTTTGTTGGGACCAATAAAATGGTGAATTCTTCGTGATTATGGAATATTGTTATGCATCACCCACCTATTTTGTTGGGGACAATAGAATGGCAAGTTCTCTAGGCCTATCAAACATATTAAAATGAGAGATTTTATGGCTTTATGTAGTAAAAAATTATAATAACATATTCCCTCTTTCTAACTTTACATAGTTGTTAAATTAAAATAGAGAAGTTGTTAATTGTTGTTTGTGTACTTTTTATGTTCTATGATCTCCATCCCTGAAAAAAAAAATAAAAATTAAACAACTCACTTGTCTCTTTTGTTTACTTTTGAAAAACCTAGAGCCATATTAACCTCATATCTATAAAGCATCGAGAGGACCAAATCTCTTGAGGTGAAGACGCCTTTTTTGAGTGCAAAACTTGAGGAGAGATTTGCACCTCGAGAGATTTGATCACTCTTGGTTGTTGATAGATCTAGGGTTAATATGGATCTAGGTCAGTGTTGGGGAAATTATATGTGTAATAATTCCAATATTAAAATATCAATCCAAGACTCGTAATCTTCGAGGCATAAGCACAGGTAACACGGGATCAGATCATCTAACCTAAATTATTATCAAAATCCTATTTCTGAATTAAGTATAGAATGCAAATAAATAATTTTAATCTCAATCTAAATTAATAAAAATTAATTTCAATGCAAGTAAAATTTAACTACAATGAAACCACACAGACATGTTAACTATGAAATCAACTTAAATCTATCTATTAACCCTTAAAGGAAAATGAAATTTTAACTAAATTATCTGAGTTTATAAACGAAATTGAACTGTTTTCACACTACTATGAAATCAATCCCTATGCTACTGTACTTGAAATGGAAATGGAAATTATCTTATCATCCTTGAATAAACCTAAACTATCATGTGGTATGTAAATGACCCAAATTGATTCTATTTTATAACTTAAATCAAATCATACTAGAAATGCTCTGAAATCAATCACACAACTTGAATTAAATCACAATGGTTGAAATCAATCACACAACTTGAATTAAATCACACTAGGAATGCTTGAATGAAATCACACTTAGAATGTAAATCCTATGATTTAAGTAAGATAAGGGACTTATTTCCAGTTGTGGTGGACCATTTCCACTCCTGGAGCAAGCCTAAACTAACTCAATAAAAATGAAATTCAAAACACAGTCATAATACTTACAAACAATTTAGAGATGAAGCAGAATTCAATTAATATTCAATTATTATTACAAGAGAGCTTCAATCCATCCTTCATTCCTTCCCTGCTTCTCATCCTTTCACAAACTTCAAAAACTTACAATACAAACCATGGCTGAGCCATTTATAAGATTTATAAGGCGAATTAGTCATTTTCCTAAATTCTGGAAAATTGAACAATTTTAACAAACTGATCCCAAAGATGTTGGCATATCTTCCTAACCATGGTGAATTTTCAAAAGATGTTTGGAGGGAACCTAACTTGTTATATTTTCAACAAAAACCTCTATTTTATTTTTCTCATTCAAATCCATCTCCTCGAAAATAGTGCGCAAAGTTGGCTGCCTGGTTCTTTTTGAAAGATTCTAGAACTTTGAAAAAAAATCATTTTTATAAAACTGTCTCTAAGACCCACTTATAACCGTTATAAAAATTAGAATATGGAGAAATGGTTTCTGATATAGATAATTGGTTATATGGTTAACAAACCCATTTTCTCAGATTTTCCAGATTCACCTCCAACTGCACATAAATCGATGTCAAACTTAGACTTTTGGAAACTTTGCACATTTTGAGCAGATTTGTTAATTAGATCCTAGGGACCCACATGATTGACCTAGTTTGTTATAAAGAATTTGGTATCTACAGATAAATACTAATTCCCTAGATAAGTAGCCATATCTAGAACAACATTTTAAATCACCTTAGCCTTTTCCTATAAGCAATAGATAAGACAAAAAAGATGAGAAGACCTACTTGTAGTTCCTCTTTCCTCTTGTCTCCTTTGTATCGATCCTGTCGCTCCTTCCCATACTTAACACACTTGAGAAGTACCTGTAAACACAAACATAAGACAAAGAACCAATCAAAGCAAAAGATCTATTGAATACAAGTAAATGGAATCAAATACATTCACACATATAAGCATGATATAACAAGATAATCATATGGGAAAAAGGTTCAAATAATTTATTGAATAGAAGAATGATTACAACTATCAAGTCTAATTCAAAGTCACTCCTCCAGCTTGGATCCCATCGACATCACATCAAAAGCATGATGAACTTGTAGCATAACAATACTTGTCTCAAAGTCAATTCTCATAGCAACATTATCTCCTTATAATTCAACATAGTCTAGCCCCTGATCACTTAGATGAGTACTCAATTTCTACGAATATGAAGGAGGTTATGTCATAAATGGAGGTATTGAATGGCCTTCCATAGTTAGAATTAGTTCCATGGAGGAAGGGCTGAGAGGATAGGATGCATCTTAACTCATTTCTCATATATTTTAGGAGTTGATAAGTGAGGGAAAATTCTATATGACTCCAAGAGATAAGAATATTCCCCAAACCCTATGTGAATTTCACTCAATCTCACCCAGCGCAGGTGAAAGAGGGCCTGCAGTGTAGAAATTTCACCACAGATCACCTGATAATGAAATGTAACTAAAGCAAAATACTTTATCTACTTCACTTTCAGAATCTTAATCGATTTTGAGAAAGATCAAATAGAACACATATAACAGATGAAGAAGAAATCAGGCACACATGAACACAGAAGAATACTCTGGGGAAAGCCTCAGCTAAAAACCCCATATTATCATACAAGTGGAAATATCTCGGGATTACACAAAGCTTTAGCTCACAAGATATCTAGGTCTCAGTACAATCCCTCACTGATGCTGAAGCTTCCTCTACTACTCCATCTGCATATGTATCTACCCACTCAGCCAGTCCTGCTACTCCTCGTCGGGGCTCTTGTAGCAAGGTCTAATCAAAGAGGTTGGGTACCTCAAAGATCCTGCCCCTATTTCAACCTTCTTGGGACTATCACTCCACATCGCCCCACCTCCCACCTGGAGGTATGGATGCATGTGATCCCTTTGTCCACTTGCCTCGAAATTTCTCCCTACTGGAGGTCTCTGCATGAGTGGATGCCTCCAGTCGATCTCCTCTCGACTTCTCTGGTTGTGGGTGCTCCACAACCTCATGAAGTTGCTTCACCAATTGTGGCTCCTCCACAATTGTCTGAGACTTCTTCTGGCGCTACATGTCGAGAGGTAATGTACTCTCCCTCTCAACCACTAAGTCTCCAACATTTTCCTTGCTCCTCAAGGCTTTGCATGCATCTTGAACCTCAAGAGCATACAGGTTCTAGAATTGTGAACCGATCTGCTTCACCTGTATCGTGGTGCCGTGTCTAAGGAAAACCTTTCCCTTACTGAAGACTACATTAGCTTTTGTCCTCCAACATCGCAATCGATACCAAGTTATTCTTCAGTCCTGGCACATACTTCACATTTGTCAAGGTGATGTGAGCTCCATGCTCCCTCTAAAAAGCAATCGTACCTTCACCTGAAACACGGTACGTTTCATTGTCAACCATCTCTATGAGTATCTTGAGGTCTTTGTCCTCCAAGGCACTGAACAAACTCTTATCATCGGTCATGTGGAATGAGGCTTCACTTTCAAGAAACCAAACACAACCCATCATCGATGAAACCATGCATGCGATGAGGGGAAAATCCAATTCGAATTGAGAGGCCACTGCCTCACCTTCAGATCCTTCCGATGATCCATTCTTAGATATCTTCAATGGAAAATTAGTTGTATAATGGACCACCTCATGAAAATTAAAGAATATCACTTTATCTTTGTCAATCTTCTTCCCTCCATGAGAAGAACTCAATTTGGGATGAGAATCCTTCTCCTTCCTTTTCCTTGTCTTACTAGCTAACGCTAGATTTTCTTCATCACCCTTGGATGAAGAACCATCTCTGGTGCTCCTCCTGATCTCCTCCTGCAAGAGATCCGACTACAGTCATTCCCAATCTAGTAGTTTATCTATTCCATTCACTGAGTCCTGGTATCTGTATTATCATACAAGTGGAAATATCTCAGGATTACACAAAGCTTTAGATCACAAGCTATCCAACTCTCAGTAGAATCCCTCACTGCTGCTCATAGAAAGAGTAGACAACACATATGCCTTCCTTCAGTCCTCCAAGCCTCCTATTTCCTTGTGCAGTTTCTCCTGGGTCCTCCAGCTGCAACCTGTGTGATTCTCACCTCACACACAACATTGACCTCTGAAATAACTGCGCGATCCTGAAGGAGTTAATTCCTTCTGCATGGATGAGTTTCCTATATAGGAAAATTCCTCCAACTGATAGTACATTGTCCCTTCCTTTAATCTCAATTGGGTCTTTCTCTTAACTGACATGCATGAGTTATTTATGAGAGACTATTCAGTTATCTGGAGAACACTATTTGCATGCATGCATGCATCAACTAACTGAACTCACAATTAGTTCCTCCAACTGTTTGGAACTAATTTAACTGGACTTAACTCAGTTAACTGAGCTAACTAATTAAAACTCAAATACAACTCATATTTATCTCCTTAATTAAGGGGTAACTTCCTCAATCAAAGGGATAACTGTTGCATGTATTCACATAGACTTCATGTTTGATTTTCTCCAACTAATTAACTGAAGATGAATTAATTAATTATTTTTCAAACAATTGCTAAGACTAAATTCGAATTTTAATTCTCAATTTTAATTCAGCGACTAATTAAAATTGGAATCTACCCCGAAATGCTATTTATAGCAATGCTACTTTTAGCATTTCTACTTTTTGCTATTTCCAACAGAGTTGGAGTATATAATGAAATGCTATTTATGACAATGCTATTTCTAGCATTTCTTGTTGCTGTTTTCAACATGTAGAGCAGCTTGGCATGGACTCAACCGCTCTGCAGCACACCCTTACATGGGCCTACCTGCACTGGTACCTTTAGAGGTCATTTCACGATGTCTTCAAGTCATGAAACTGTCTAGGAATGAGGCAATGAAAAGGGTGACCTATTTAGGGCATGTAGTAACTGAAATTAGGGTTTGATGAGCCCTAAAACATTGATCTAGATTATGGGAGTGATGTGCCCAAGTGGATCTGTAACAACTACCCCCTAAAGCATGAAGTCGAAAAATGTAAATGTCGAATGAAATGCTTTACAAAGTGATGAGGAGGTTTTGAAGTGGAAGGTGACCTGCATCAATTACAATACATATATCATGATATTTTGATTTTTACATGAATTGCTAAGGGAAGGCATACCCATGCTTAGCATATAAAATTTCATTGCATGTACATAGACAGTCTTCTATAGATGTAGACCCATGAATGGATCACCATCAATGTAAGGCCATTGTACATATGATTTAGTACTCCTGAAATCGCAACCCGAATGGATGAAGCTAGATCTGGGGTATTCTATCTCGTTCAATCGTTCGCTTTAGTACAACTCTAACTATGTGAATATGTGATCTGAAGTTGAACGTGGGAAGACACCATTTGATTATAGCCAATGATGTAATATGTTAACAGACGCGAGAGAAATCATTGATAATGATAATGATCCTCAAGGTACTATAATACATTTTGCATGGTGTGAATGGATGATTTGATGTTGAACACCATACAAATTCTTTCGGTCGAAGGTCATTGATGTCAACCTATCGCCAGATGTGAGAAACCAACCATTGATGTATGCAAGCCTCAAGGTACTGGAAGGGTGTTTCTAAGTAAACTTCTTGGATAATGTGCTAATGTTGACAAGAAGTGAATCATTGTAGGAGGGCCTTGATGTATCCCACATCAATGAAACGAAACAAGTGTAATGATTTTGGAGACAAAATTTGACTGACGACACAAGGTTCAGGAATGGCAGTCATGAAAATGAAGGTTTATGTTATTGCAACACATGAATTTTAAATGGATGACTTCTCTTGAACATGTCGGCGACACTGAAATGAATTGATAGCATTGACCCAAAACAAAGTGATGGATGGTATGATAGACCAACGTATGATAACCATCAAGCTAATAACCCAACCCAAGTAGTGACAATGATGAAGTGAAAGTATCATGTTGAAGAGAGACCTACTACCATAAAGTGGTTTTCCCATTTTTCCCATTTTCCCAAGTCATTGCTTATCAATACCTCTTTATTTTTATCAATCTTAAGGAGGATAACATATGCTTGTTGTATAATTCCACCCTTCGAGTGAATACATCACTTTGTGATGTTTTAATAAGTCTAGCGAACGTGAAAATCGGTCTTGTCTAGATGGACAAGTTTATCGCTATTTGATGTTTTAACGAGTTTGAAAAGGGACAAAGAAAAGAAAACTCCACAAGTTTTTTTTTGTAGATTTCTCTCTCAGGCTAGAAAAAGTGTAAAACAATATGAGAGAGAACCTATTGACCATGTTTGGTCAACATATTCCTTTTTCGTAGTTAATCTATCTCAGCCTGAAAAGGGGTTAAACTTATACTAAGTAGATTTCGTTTCCAATCCATTAACGAGATGAAAAGGATAAGCGCTCAGACATATTTTCATGTTTAGAGAGTCTGAAAAGAGCTTAAAGAGGACTCCAATGGGGTTCATTTTTCGTTATTTGACAGAGCTTGAAAAAGAGATAAAAGTATGCTTTGTGGTCAAAGGTACAATTTACAATCGAGCACGTCAAATTCTGTAAGTCAACTGCAAAACCCTGCTCAAAACATCACCAAATGGATTAAAAATACCTATTTCATAGGTAAAAATAGGTAAATACTAATTTTTACTTGATTAATGAACATGAAATAAACATAAAACAAGTTTTTACCTTGAACGTTTTACCATTTGAGACTTACCATTCAGTGTTGTGCTCTGGGCTAGTTTTTTACCTCAAACTTCATCAGTTGATTGCCAGAGATTCTGTGGACCATTTCTCATGTGGTCTAGACCAGGTAGGAGATCTACCCCTCCTCTTTATTTTCAGGTCATTTTTTTACTATTTCATGCAAGTTTTAGGGTTTTTTGGGGGGTTTGGGGTTTGATTTTTTCGCTCTGGGATCAACGTAGGATTTCACATCAAAAAATCTACTGAAGAGCACCCTGATAGAAGGTTTCATGCTCTATAGCACTCTATCTCTGTGCCTAGGTTGCTTAGGGTGAGTTTTCCAAATTTGATTTAGTTTTTTGCTCGAAAATGTGTCCTGTTTTTTTTGCATGGAAAGGATCCTAACTAAGCTTATTGTTAGATTTCAGGCTTTTAGTAGATCAGAATGTCAATTACATGGTGAGAAAGAGAGCATGAAGAATCAGACATGGTTTCCCTAAACAATCCAGGTACAGTTGAGTCTCTCAAAAACTGTGGGTTACTCAAATACTTCAAGTTGTCCGGAATGAGGCAACAAATAGAACTATTGCAGTTCCTTGTTCACGCATGGGATCTGACAGATTAGAATTTTCACATAGGGGACAAGATGGTCCCTATTACCATTGATGATATTTACGTTCATACCAGACTGTCGAGGTGAGGTGCCCCCATCTCACTTTCTGGATTTTCCCGTGGAGGTGAATTGGTGAGGGATTACATTCAACAGTTTTGTTAGCCAAGTACATAACCTAGCAAGGATGAGAAAATAAACATCAAGGATGTAGGTTATTTTCCTTTGAGAATGATACTCTTCACAATCGCAAAGTTGGCTGGCAGTGTGACACTTCAATTGGTGAACAGATCATATATGCAGTATGCACTTGAGCATTTAGAGCCAAACGTATTCAACTGGTGTGAGGCTGTGATTTCTTCAGTGAAAGAACAAATGACCAAGGTAAAAAGTGGTAATATGAATAATTTCTACTATGATTCAATCTTAATTGCTTTTACCTTAGAGAGAATTCCAATGATAAAACCGCAGCATGTATCACTGGGTGTAACTGGTCCTAGAGATCCATGTATGCAGAGGTGGGTTGAATTGATGGCTCAACATGCGGGTCAGTCAAAAATCATTTTTCCACTACATTCTTTAGTTGGATTGATCGACAACACCTTCTCATCGAGGAGCATCCATACACAGGGATGGATTTCTATGGAGATCTAGACTTGATTCTACCAGTTGGAGCACAATGGGGTGCTATAAGCAAATTGTTTTACCAAAGTGCTTTTTATTTTTTTCAATTTTCTACATGTTTTGTGTTTTTAATATTTCCAAGACTAACTAAAATCATTCTCATGCATGCAGATGTGGGTATTGTTTGACCTATGGGACAACAACAGGTGGGACAGCACAGAGAAACATTGGGAGAGCAGTTCTCCACGGGTTGGATTTGGCCAAGACCTTGGCAGAGTTGCAGGATCACATAGAGGGATTAATCCATGGTATTAAGGAATTCCGGATTGAGGAGTTACCTATGAGGATACAGTGCCACACTATTGGTGTTCCTAGCTGCTGGATGAGGCTTTTGCGCATGATAACACTGGTTGTGACCTGTTATCGTGAGCATCACCAGGTCTACTTAGGATGTTTTTGCATGCATTTTGAATTTTTGGGTTAGATGACCAAATGTGTCTTGGACACAAATTTTGTAAGAAGTTTTAAAATATCTATCTATTTTTCTTTCAAAGTTTTCTATGGTTATGCGCAATCCTATTCAACTAATGATGTGAAATGAAAATGTTACTTTTACATGTGTCGCAAATGTCTATTTAACACATAATTTTCTAGAGAACCAATTAATGTGTTAAAGTTTATGGAAATATGTTGATATTGAATGTATTCAAAATGCCTTTACAAAATACAAACTCTAAGGAACATACAAAGAAATGTTGGGTTTTGGACGGTATACACACTTGTAAGTTGTAGTACGACAAGTTGTGAGTCCATCTTAACAATGATTCGGCGAGTGCCAAGCGAAATGTCACCAGAGAGAAGTTCAATCAACGCATTATACTCAACGATGTTGTGCATTGATTGACTGATACAAATCCCTTGAAAACTCACTAACTCACCACTTGGAGCAAAAATAGCCCATGTTGTAGAAGATAGGTTCCGCGTACTACGACTAGCACCATCGGCATAACCAACAAATGGTTCCGACGATTTCGACATCTGTAGCGAATGCAAAGTGGATTACTAACCAGATAAAAACCTCTAAAAGACACACATTGACACACAAACATGCATTGAAAGAATATATACGGTGAGTTTTATTACAATCAATAAAGCATAGTAACATTTGAGGTACAACCCGTTTTGGGGCTGCGACAATGAATTCCCATCATAATCTACTAATTTGCAGGCACCTTTTGCCAAAACATGCTTGACAATATAAGGACCCATGCACATTAGTTCAAATTTCCCTTCTCCAAGTTTATCAGCTTCCTGGTTGTAAATTAAGACAAGGTCTCCTTCTAAGAAGATACGAGGCTTGACATTTCTATCATATTGCACCTTGATTCATTTCTTATGCACTTCTCTAGCCAATGTGGCATCACAACGGGTTTCATCCAGATGGATAAGTTCCAAGAAACACGCTTCTTCTTTAGAAGTGTCGGGTAACAGGTCAATCACGAGTTTGACAAATGAAATTTCACATTTTATCGGTAAGATTGATTCCAAACCATACTGCAAATGAAAAGGTGTGAATCCAGTTGCATTTCTCATCGAGGTTGGATATGCCCATAAGGCAGAGTACAGGATTAAATTCCAGTTTCATTTATGAACTCCTATCATGCTTTGCAACATTCGCTTCAGGACTTTGTTGATGGCCTCAACTTGTCCATTCACTTACGGATAATAAGGGGTAGAACTATCATGTGACAGTCCTAACTTAGTAGTCAATTCAGCCATCATGTGATTGTGAAAATGCAACCCATGATCTGTAACTATGGCCTGTGGTACACCAAACTGGGCAACCACGTGGTTGAAAAGGAAAAGAGTAGTCGTTTCTCCACTATTGTTTAATGTTGGCATCGCCTCGACCCATCTGGTAAAATAGTCAATGACGACTATAATATACCCATGCCCCCCGAACAGGTGGGGTTACATGTCATGAAGTCAATGCACCATTTGTTGAATGGTCCAATGGCAATGACTGGATGCAATAGTGCTGGTGGTAATCTAGTTTTTTAGTCATAGATATGGCATGCATGACAGCTTCTGACAGCATTAATACAATCTTTGAATATAGTTGGCCAGAAGTAATCGGCATGGAGAATCGTTTGTGCAGTAGCATATCCAGATAAGTGTCCACCACAAGCACCTGAATGGCAATCATTCAATGCTTTCTCGGCTTCCTCATGTGTGAGGCACCTCCATAAAATCGTATCGATACCACGACGGTAAAGAGTGTCGCCAATGTTCAGATAATCTTTGACTTGGTATTGGATATGTCGTTGTTGCGAGCGAGAGGTATCAAGCAGGAAAGCTTGTGTCTAGAGATAGATTAGTATATCTCCATACCATGGGTCAAATGATGATATCAGGAATAGAGACTCGTCCAAAATTGATGGTTCAGATGTTGAATCAATGGAAGTCGAGGGAAGGTCACAAAGTAGATCGGAGAAAATGAGATATTTCTTTGATTTGGACTTGATGAATTCTAGTTCAAACTCCTGCAAAATGACTATTTAATTTGAGTATTTTCCCCCCAGCAATTGACGTGACAAAATATATGTCATAGGGTTGCAATCCGAAATGACATTGGTCTTCCAAAGTAGGATTTAGTGGTGAAATATCTAAATAGCTTGCAGAGCTACCAAAGCTAATTTCTCAACGTATGAGTACTTACTTTCTATATCATTGAGATTGCGGCTCAAATAATATCGGATGTTCAATCCCATTTACCTCTTGGACTAAAACCATGCCAATGGTTGTATCTGCAGTGACGAGATACAAGTGATAAGCGTTTTGATAATTTGAAGAATACATTAATGATGATCTAATCAGGGTATATTTAAGAGCATCAAAGGAAGCTTGTGCAACCTGATCCCAAAGGAAGGGTACCCTCTTTTTCAAAAGACGTGTAAAACCTTTAGCCATTTCAGCATAATTGGGAATGAACATCCTCAGAAAGTTAGCCTTTTCTTGGAGTGTCTATAACTTTAAAAGATTTGAAGGTGGAGGCAAGTCAAGAATTTCCTGAACCTTTAATGGATCAAGTCAAATTGCATCTCTAGACACTACATATCCAAGCAATCGACCAGAACTAGCACAAAACACACATTTGTGTGGATTTAGTCATATCTTGTAGTGTTGATACCATAAAAATATAGCTCTCAGATGTTGCAGGTGATCAATCTGCTTTCGTGGATGAGTAGGTAAATCGTCAAAGTAAGGTTGAACAATGTGCTTGATGTCATGGAAGGCATAGTTCATTGCCCTCTTAAATGTGGCCCCTGTTCAAACCGAAGTGGAGTTTCCTATACATGAGTGTGCCCCATGGAGAAATAAAAGTTGTTTTAGATTGGTCCTATGAGTAGATATTGATTTGTTTGTAGCAGGAAAAACCATCGACAAATGAGAATATTTTGCATCCAGTACATTCACCAATAATTTGGTCGATAAAAGGAGTAGGATAATTGTCCTCTGGACAGGCCTAATTTACATCCCTATAATCGACACACACTCAAATTGTCTTTTGTTTTTTCATGACAGGAACAATGTTGGAAACCCAGTCGGTAAGAGGTATAGGGTAAATGAAACCAGCATGAAGAAGATTTTCAAATTTTGCTTTAATGGAATTGTCTTTATTTGGATGAATAGGTCAAAGTTGTTGTCATACTAGTTTGACATCAGGATACTTTTTGATTTCATGTTCAACAATACTAGAGTCAATGCTTGGCATCTCTTCGTATGACCATGAAAATATATCTCTAAATTCACGAAAGATAGTATGGTAATTATCAAGTTCTAATGGAGAACAAGGTTTCCCAACATGAATGTTTTCTACAACATTAGGTTTGGTTCAAATATTAATCGAAATCGTTTCTTCAGTATTTGACAAGTTTCTCTCAGAATCTACTGTGTCTATGAAAACATAATTTAGAAGGAAATTAACAATTGAAGGGTGGTTAAGTTCATTTGAATATTCTTCATTGTCATCTGGAAGATGGGAAAGATGATGATAATCTTCCCAAGGTTCTTCTCCTATCATCATTTATTGGACAATTCCTTCATCGTAGAAAATATATGTGAAAAAGGATCCAAAGAAGTACCATATCATAATGAATGGTCTACCCATATAATTGGTGAAAGTGGATTTGGGTTTGTTGCAAAAGTTAGAAAAATTGATTGATATGCAAGCTTAATGGGGCTTAGCAGCATAACATCAATATTACTATCAACTTTAGAATCATTGGTAATCCTCCTTAAATTAGATGAGGTGGAGGAAATCATGTTTCAAGTCTCTACTCTTGCCACTTGCGCGAAATCAGATGTTGACAACACTGTAAAAGTACCCATTAGGGAAAGAACTTTAAAGAGACCCACACCAACACTTTGAAGTGACAACGGGGGTCCGTGTACCAATGGAATGCTTCTAGTATCCTGAGAACTAGATGCAAAGAAGGAAAGCTGATCGATAACTGTGATTCCACCTTTATGAGGGAATGCAATCGTACGAAAGTACATGGAAACCACAACAACCATAGGATATACCCATGGCCTTCTTAGTAAAATGTTGTAGTCGAGGTGTCCGTCAACTACCTCAACTTCAACAGTAACTATTTTTCCCCCTAGTTCAATGTGCAGGTTACTCAAAATCCCACAAGGCGTATATCTGCGTCCGTCGAAAGCTTTTAGCATTGTTGGTGATCGTGACAACGATGGTGAACCAAGTGTTTTCCAACAACTCATTGACATAATGCAACGAGATGCCCCCTCGTCAATAATAGTTTGGTGAACATTCTTATTGAGATAATTTAATTGAATTAAGAAATCTAATTGTGGTGGTAACTGTGGTGTATATCTCGCATGGTCAAAAACCACAAGATTGGAATCCATAGGGTCTATTCCACCAATTGCTGACAGTAAAGCCTGCTTCTGGGAGGGACAATTTTGTAACACCTCAAGCGTCGACATAGCATAAGGTGATTGAGCAAGGTCTTCTACTATGTTATAGTTATGAGCTGCTCAAGATCTAGGGCTAAATGTTAATTTATGCACAACTCCCTTTGGTGGTTTTATTGTCAATTCTGGCGCAATAGGTGGTGGAATATTCCCAAATGAAGTTGGAGTCGAAGTATTAGGTTGATCAGTGGCCTGATTAATCTATGATGATGGTCGATTTCCATAATATTTATTTCGTGTTAACACCAAAACTTCGTTTTGAGGCTTTTTAATGGACATAGAAAGTACTTGGGATGTGGAAGCATGGTCTGTCACAACCAAATGTGTCTCTGGGTTTGGAAACGAATCAGCCAACACTGCAGATGTGTTAGAAGTCTTTAGAAGCTTAGAGACTTCTGAGTAGTGTGGAAAATCTCTTGTAAAATTCTCATCATTACATATTAGACATGGATAAGAAGGTTTCCTTGCCGAAGTAGAGGAATCAAATGATTTCTCTTGAGGGGGTTATCTTGTTTCTTCTTATTTTCCCCTTCTTGCCATTAGTTGCTTTTGATTCTTTCCTTTTTCAGATGACATGACATTGACTTTGGAAGCAAGAGTGTTTTTTGATGTATTGGAAGTTTGATTGGAAATGGAAAGTGTTTGACCAGATGGTCTACCTGCCATTTGTGTGCTTGAAGAACCAATCACACCGTCTCCAGCATGAGAGTCCTTACTCGATTGTGGAGGAGGAGGAATAATGAAAGCTAGTCAGGGTGCATTCAGAATCTTGTCATAGAGCATGCTGGATTGTGTATAAATCAAATCCAAATATTGGGCATTAGAAATTACTTGCTCTTCTGTGAAAAATCCACCTTTCGCCACATCCTTTGTGATTGATGGAAACAAGGATTTTATAAACCACTCAGCCAAAAGCTGATCAGGAACATATGTCTTAACCATTCGACGATGAAGCTGCCACTCATGAATATAATTTGATATATGATTAGTAGTAGTCGGTTTAAAGTTGGTTGGGAGCTCCCTTCCAGTCTCGTATCTGATAGGTAACTGAAAGTGGGTCAGAAATGTGGTGGCTAATATCATAAAGTTGTCGAAAGAAGCTCGCGGTAACTCAATGTACCACTTTGCAGCCGGACTAGTAAGCATTATCTGGAAAAGATGGAGCCTAACTGAGTCATCATTTAAGGAGTTTGATGAACGCCACAAATGAAAAGCCATTACATGATTTGATGGGTCTTCTACGAGATTTTCATTGAAATTAGGAATGTCAGAAGGTAACTTATGCCTAATTACCGACCACCAAGGTGCATATAAGATTGGATCATTAGTGAGCCATTTTAAATTTGGTAATTCAAGAGTTGCTACAAACGACAACTGTCGATTCAAGTCAGGTTGAGCATACCGAGGATATAATGAAATTGCTTGAGCAGTAGGTCTTTGCATACCAACATAGGGCATCTGGATTTGGTAACCTTAATAAGGTGGTTGTTGATAACCAGGTTGAATTTGCGGTTGTCCATAACTAGTAAATCCTTACTGACCAGGACCTTGGTAGGCTTGATATTGTCCAAACCCAGGTTGAGCTTGTTGGGCAAGCCCAAATTGGGGTTGGAATTGTTGAAATTGAGGTTGTTGATATTGGGGCTGCCATGGTTGGTTAATCAACTGTTGTTGTTGTTGGTACAACTGTTGTTGATTTAACAGTTGTTGTTTGCCGACAATGTAAGGTTGACCAAGTTGTGAATAAACTATACAAGTGTAAACCTGAGTCAGTCCAAATAAAGGTATACTAACCTAAGGTTGTTGGACCCCAGACACAAGCGGTTGTTGTATAACAGCCTAAGAGACTTGGGCATCTTGACCTGAAACTGGTTGTTACAAGGTAGAAGGACCATCTTGTATAGGTTGAGATGTAACTGTTTGAACTTGTGATTGCGGTACAGTGGTAACAACAGGTGTATTAGGAATAGCTGACACAATTTTCATTTGTTGTGTTGGATACACAAGCCTTGGTTAAACTAGCATTGTGAGTTACCATTGATAGACTCACATTCCAGGATGACCTGAATACTACAGGATACTACCATATGATGGTCCTCTAGGATATGGAGGATAAGGTGAATAAGCATATTGCTCTTCATATGGTGGCAATCCAGTATGTAATGGATACATAGGTCGTTGTTAAATAGATTTCCCAGTTTGATATTGATGTGCAGGATCAAACTGTTGGGTTCTTGTTAATGAAGAACAAGGTAAAATTATGGTTTAGGACATCGGTGATGACCATGGTGTAGAAGCAACCCCTGAGTGGGTTCCAAATAAAGATTGGTAACCAACCGAGATGGGCGATTCACCATATAGGTGTGACTCAGGAGTAGTAGAAAGCATCAAAGAGATTGCGATAGAAGATTCTACCACAACTGCATCATATTATATAGTCTTGGATGTTGACAGTTGTTTAACAATAGTTAACTGACCCAATATATGTCCTAAAGAATCAATGGGTACTTGAAAAGAAGCATGATCAAAAGGAGCAGTAAAATGAGGAGTATGAGGGAAAAGATAAATCCCTGTTCCAAAATGAAATGGAGTTCCAGGTGTAGTATCTTCTTCAAATTCTTCCTCAACATCAATTAAACCAGGTGGAAGAAGTTCACCGTCTAGTCCGTAATAGACTTCTCATGTTGATAAAGTGGAAGTTTCAGTAGTTACTGATGTCTAAGGGTTAACCAGTTGATCGTCTTCTGATAAAGTAACAGCTTCCAAATGTTCAAATTCGAAGTCCAGATGTTCTAGTAAAGGAACAACAGTTTCAAAGAGAGGTTCTTGAACAACTTCAGGTTCAAAAATAACTTCCAATTGAACTGTGATAGGTTTTGGATTAACTTTTGGTTGAACTAATTCAAGTTCAGAAGTAATTTCTTGTTGAGAAACTTCAAGTTGTGGAGCAACTGGTTGTTGAACAACTTCGGTTACCATTTCACTAATATCAGTTATAGTGTCCTCAAGTAATTGTGAAACTTCGTCTTCAGTAACAGAAGTACCAAAAATAGTTGGAGTAACTGGAGTCTTAGTACTTACCAAAATGGATGATTCTGGTAATTCAGATGAAGAACCAGGAGTTCTTGATGTGCTTGACTCAGTTAAGTGAGACTGCTTTGACCGAATAGGTGTAGCTTCGAGCGGAAAAAAGGGTTTACTTGTTGCTCTCCATGAACGATGGCTAAGGGTTGATGTTCCTCCACAATTTCTTATTAATTTTATTAAAAAAATAAATAAACAAAACGGGTTAATCTAGGAAAAAGGTTTACCAAGCAACTGTAAACTGCAGAACACCTCCTGGCGAACCAAGAAGTACGGCAACCAATCTCCCTGAATGATGTGTTCAGTGTATCACAGTGTATAAGGTAGCTAACTCGGTTACCTAAGGATGGATAGCAACCTAGTGTTGTCCTCCCATATATACCTGGAATTACATGGAAACCCAATCCATATAAGTGTTGTCTAATGCAAAACTGCATAGTGAGAGCATTCCCATATACTTTATGTATTATAACATCGCCCTACATACCCGAAGTTATGTGGACAAGCTATGATATACTCATGTACATGGAATGAGGTATCACACTTGGGATGTATTACAGAAAAGCTAGCAACAGTTGCTTTGTTTTACGACGTTGGAACACGTCTCTATCCTAGAACCACTAAATGTTTTTCATTAGATGACAATGCTCCATTAGGTAATTTGAGGTTAATTTTAAGTTGATCTTGCTTAGGAATTTTCCTTTCAAGTTCACCACATGATGTATTCTAAAATTCCTAGGAATGCAACTATTATGATAAGCATTCTTTCCATTCAATTTAACAATGAAAATCTTAGCTAATAGGGATATAACAATCAGATTTCTTTTGATCAAAGAGAAAAGAGCACAATCCAATGTAATTTACCTAAACTATTCCTATGAGCACACACAAACGTTTTCAATGAAAAATGCATGTATTTCTTTTCGATTTCCTTAATGTGAACATGAACAAAAAGGAAACTAATGCACATACAATCAATCAGTTTTTAACAGAACAAAGAATTTATGACAGTTCTGTTTCGAAGGAAAAGAAGACTTTTACGACACTTTCTTTCAAACAAAGATTAATCGACTATAATCTAACTTTGACTATGGATTGATAATGACAAAGAAAAAATTTAAGAAACATTAATCAACCAAGTTGAAGTAAGGCTAGCAAAGGAGATAAAAACTTGTTCTCTAAGACATGACATTCATTGATCAATCAACAAGCAATCAAATAGAGGAAAGTTGGCAAAAACTTAATCCAAAGGTGGGAAACTAACCCTAAGAGGATCAACACAGCCCTGACTGGGAGATAGTGTACTTCAGAGCATTGTTGCTAAGCCAAGGGTTCTCTCCAGTGCACTATGTTCCTCACAAACCTATGCTGGTGATAATGAGCCATTTCAAGAGGCAATTTGACACAGTTTTTACCAAAATTCAATGAAAAAGAGCCGAAATGCAATCAATGAACACAAGTAGGGTCTGCAAGAGTGTCGTAGGAGGTGGATAAGCTACAAGGAAGGATGATCTTCCCTAGTGGAGTCACCAAGTTGTTTTGGAGAATTTGGTATCTATGGATAAATACTAATTCCCTAGATAAGTAGCCATATCTAGAACAACAGTTTAAAGCACCTTAGCCTTTTCCTATAAGCAATAGATAAGAAAAATAAGATGAGAAGACCTAATTGTAGTTCCACTTTCCTCTTGACTTCTTTCTATCGATCCTTCACTCCTTCCCGTACTTAACACGCTTGAGAAGTACCTATAAACACAAACAAAGGAAAAAGAACCAATCAAAGAAAAATATCTATTAAATACAAGTGAATGGAATGAGATATATTCACACATATAAGCATCATATAATAAGATAATCATATGGGAAAAATGTTTAAATAATTTATTGAATAGAAGAAGGAATTACAACCATCAAGTCTGATTTGAAGTCACTCCTCTAGCTTGGATCCCATCCACATCACATAAAAAGCATGACAAACTTGTAGTATAACAATACTTGTCTCAAAGTCAATTCACATAGCAACATTATCTCCTTACAATTCAACATAGTCCAACCCCTGATCACATAAAAAGCATGACAAACTTGTAGTATAACAATACTTGTCTCAAAGTCAATTCACATAGCAACATTATCTCCTTACAATTCAACATAGTCCAACCCCTGATCACTTTGGTAAGTGCTCAATTTATAGGAGGATGAAGGAGTTTTTGTCGTAAATGGAGGTATTGAATGGCCTTCCATACTTAGAATTAGTTCCATGGAGGAAGGGATGAGAGGATAGGATGCATCTTAACGCATTCCTCATCCATTTTCAAGCTCATAGGAGTTGATAAGTGAGGGAAACTTCTAGATGACTCCAAGAGATAATAATATTCCCCAAACCCTATGTGAATTTCGCTCAATCTCGCCCAGCGCAAGTGAAAGAGGGCCTAAGTACTCTATAAAGCACCCTAACATGGACTCAACTTCTCTGCAGTGCACCCTTACATGGGCCTACCTGCGCTGGTCTCTTTAGAGATCATTTCAGGATGTCTTCAAGTCATGACACTATCTAGAAAGGAGGCATTCAAAAGGGTGGCTTGTTTAGGGAATGTAGCAACTGGAATTAGGGTTTGATGAACCCTAAAACAATGATTTGGGTGATGGGAGTGATGTGCCCAAATGGATCTATAACTGTTTCCCCCTAAAGCATGAAGTTGAAAAATGTAAATGTCGAATGAAATGCTTTACGATGTGATGAGTAGGTTTCGAAGTGGAAGGTGACCTGCATCAATTACAATACATATATCATAATATTTTGATTTTTACATGATTTAATAAGGGAAGGCATACACATGCTTAACATATAAACTTTCATTACATGTACATAGACAATCATCTACAGATATAGACCCATGAATGGATGACCATTAGTGTAAGGCCATTGTACATATGATTTAGTACTCCTGAAATCGCAACCCGGATTGATGAAACTAGATTTGAGGTCTTCTATGTCATTCAATCATTAGCTTAAGTATGACTCTAACGATGTGAATATGTGATATGAAGTCAAACATGGGAAGACATCGTCTGAATACTAGCCAATGATGTAAGTTGTTAACAGGCGTGAGAGAAATCATCAATAATGATAATGATCCTCAAGGTACTGCAATACATTCTGCATGGTGTGAATGGATGATTTGATGTTGAACACCATAAAAATTCTTTCGGTCGAAGGTCATTGATGTCAACCTGTCATCGGAAACGACAAAACTGCCATTGATGTATGCAAGCCTCAAGGTATTAAAAGGGTGTTAGTAAGTCAACTTCTTGGATAATGTGATGATGTTGACAAGAAGCGACTCGTTGCAGGAGGGTGTTGATGCATCACACATCAACAACAAGGAATGAGTGTAATGATTTTGGAGACGAAATTTGACTAACGACATAAGCTTTAAGAATGACGGTCATGAAAATGAAGGTTTATGGTATTGCAATGGATGAATTTTAACTCGACAACTTCTCTTGACCATGTCGGTGACACTGAAATGAATTGGTAGCATTTACCCAAAACAAAGTGATGGATGGTTTCATAGACCAACGGTATGATAACCATCAAGCTAATAACGCAACCCAAGTAGTCATAATGATGAAGTGAAAGTGTCATGTTCAAGAGAGACCTGCTACCATAAAGTGGTTTCCCCTTTTTCCCATTTTCTGAAGTCGTTGCTGACTAGTACCTCTTCATTTTTATCAATCTTGAGGAGGATAACATATTATTCTTATATAATGCCACCCTTGAGGTGAATCCATCACTATGTGATGTCTTAATGAGTCTAGTGAGCTATTTGATGTTTTAACGAGTTTAATGACAAAGATAACTCAGTCCTTTCCATGTTTAGAGAGTTTGAAAAGGGACAAAAAGAAAGCTCCACAAGTTCTTTTTCATAGATTTGTCTCTCAAGCCCGAAAAAGTGCAAAAAATACAAGAGAGAAAATATTGACCATGTTCAGTCAAGGTATTCCTTTTTTGTAGTTAATCTATCTCAGCCTGAAAAGGGGTTAAACATATACTAACTAGATGTCGATTCCAATTTGTTAACGAGCTGAAAAGGACAAGCACTCGACAATATTTTCATGTTTAGAGAGTCTGAAAAGAGCTTAAAAAGGACTCCAAGGGGGTTCCTTTTTCGTTATTTAATAGAGCTTGAAAAATAGATAAAAGTATGCTCTATGGTCAAAGGTACAATTTACAATTGAGCACGTCAAATTTTGTAAGTTAGCTGCAAAATCCTGCTCAAAACAACACCAAATTGATTACAAATACATGTTTCATAGGTAAAAATAGGAAAATACTAATGCTTACTTGATTAATGAACATGAAATAAACATAAAACAAGTTTTTACGATGAAAGTTTTACCATTTGAGACTTACCATTCGGTTTTGTGCTCTACGTATTTGGTGAAGGTGAACTCTTCTTGAGAGGAAGATATCCCAACTAATGCTAGGATTTGAGAAACTACTTCGATGAACATTCTTCAAGCTCTCGATCATTCTTTGAATTTATCCTGCTATTTTATGATCCATGTCTCACAAAATGGATTAATAAAAAGGGGTTCTTACAGCACCACAAAAACGTTTTATCTTTATAGCTTTGAAATTTTTAGCTAAGTGAATTGAAAACTACTAATTGCAATAAAACACAGCAAATTTTCTTATTTGGACAACTAAACATTGGAGCAACCCCAAAAATAGTGGATGTGTGGCTCTTCACTCACGTTTTACCATACACTCTCTGCCCTCTGATTTCCCTACAACTAAGATCACACAAAAAAATTGTGAAAGAAACTAAGCTCTAATCCCTTTAGCACCTCCCCGACAACGACACCAAAAATGTTGGGGAAATTATATGTGTAATAATTTCAACATTAATTTATCAATCTGGGACTCGTAAGCTTTGAGGCACCAATGCAAGTAATGTAGGATCAGATCATCTAACATAAATTAATATCAGATTCCTATTTTTGAATTAAGTAGATAATGCAAATAAAGGCTTTTAATCTCAATCTAAATTAATCAAGCTTAATTTCAATGCAAGTAAAATTTAACTACAATGAAACCACACTGACATGTTAACTATGAAACCAACTTAAATTGATCTATTGATTCTTAAAGGAAAAAGAAATTTCAATTAAATTATCTAAGTTTATAAATGAAATTGAACTGCTGTCACAATACTATGAAATCAATACCTATGCTACTATATTTGAAATGGAAATTGAGCTTATCCTACCATCCTAGAATAAAACTGAATTATCATGTGGTATCTAAATGAATGAAATCAATTCTATTTTATAACTTGAATCAAATCACACTGGGAATTCTCTGATTTAAATCACACTACTTGAATTAAATCACAATGCTTGAAATCAATCACATAGCTTGAATTAAATCACACTAGGAATGTTCGAATGAAATCACACTTTGAATGTAAATCCTATGACCTAAATAAGCTAAAGGACTTGTTTCCAATTGTGGTGATCCATTTCCAATCCTGGAGCAAGCCTAAACTAACTTAATAAAAATGAAATTCAAAACACGGTCATAATACTTACAAACAATTTAGAGATGGAGCGAAATTTAATTAAGATTCAATTATTATTACAAAAGAGCTTCAATCCATCCTTTATTCCTTCCCTACTTCCCTTCCTTTTACAAACTTAAAATTTTTACATAAAAACCATGGATGAGCCATTTATAAGATTTACAAGGTGAATTAGTCATTTTCCTCAATTATGGAAAATTGACCAATTGTAACAAACTGACCCCAAAGATATTGGCATATCTTCCTAACCACGGAAAATTTTGGAAACCTGTTTGGAGGTAACCTATCTTATTATATTTTCAACAAGAAAATATCTTAGACTTTTCTCATTCAAATTCAGCTCCTCATAAATCGTGGGCAAAGTTGGCTCTCTCGCTCTTTTTAAAAGATTCTAGAGCTCTGGAAAAATAGTCACTTTTTATAAAATTTCCTCCAATACCTGCTTATAACTTTTAGAAAATTCGAATTTGTAGAAGTTGTTTTGGATATAGATAATTGGTCATATGTTTAACAAACCCATTTTCTCAAATATTCCATATTAACCTCCATCGACACGAAAATCAAGGTCAAACTTGGCAATTTGGAAACTGTGCGCATTTTGAGTAGATTTGTTAATTAGGTCCTAGGGACCCACATGTGTGACCTGATTGAAATCCAACACATGGAAATATATTAAAGCATCATTTTGGAAAATAAACTCCCTCATGTTTCCTTGGAAGCATGGCGAAATGTCGAAACCCCAAATTGGATATTCCTGTACTCTACTTGTACCAAGTAGTTCAACTGACTGGTGAAGAATTTCAGCGATGGAACACTGTGGCAAATGAAATTAGAAAAACAACATTAGTAAATCATGGGAAAACCATCTTTAATCATAGAAAATATAAGAAATTAATGATCATCAACCATGAGGCGTAATACATGAATTGGGGAGAAGTGATGGAATTATGGTGTGAAATGAGTGTAATAATACATGAATATAGGTTATGATTGGTGTTATTGAATGATGAAAACATGGGCATATTTGAGTCCCAAAAGTCAGTTATAAAATACTATATAACATCTATATTTTTATCTATGTATCTCTTTCTTATTCACTCTCTCTATATCACCTCCCAAACATACAAACTCTCTCTATATATCTATTTCTCTCTCTCTCTCCCCCTCTCCCTCTCCCTCTCCCTCTCCCACTCACTCTCTCTCTCTCTTCCCCTTCTCTCTCTCTCTCTCTCTCTCTCTCTCTCTCTCTCTCTCTCTCTCTCTCTCTCTCTCCCCTTTGCCTCTTCCCTCCCGCTCTCCTCTCCCTCTTACCTCCCGCTCTCCTCTCCCTCTTACCCCCTGCTCTCCTCTCTCTTCACTCTCTCTCCATCTCTCCTTTATCAATCTCTCTCTCTCTCTCTCACCCTTCTCTCAGTCTCACTCTCCTCTCCATCTTCCCTTCCACTCTCGTCTCTCCCTCTCTCTGTCCATCTCTCCCTTATCACTCCCCCCCCTCTCTCTCTTCCTTCCTTCTCTCCTCTCTCCATCACTCTCTCTCCATATCTCCCTTATCACTCCCTCTCTCTCTCTCTCCACCTTTCTCCCTCTGGGTATTTCTTCTTCCCTTCCTCTCTTTCCCCTTCCAACTCCATCCATGTCTATCTCTCTCCTTGTCTATCTCTTCCTTCCTCTCTCTATCATTCTCTCCCACCTCCCTCTGTCTCTCTCCACCCCCCAATCACTCTCTCTCTATCTCTCTCTTCTCTCTAACTCTATCACTATCTCCTTGACTTTCTATTATGGTAGACAAATCACTCTTGCAAATAGGAGAAATCTCCCTAGATTCCAAAGATATCTAGTAATAAATAAAACAAGTGGCTGATACCTTTCCTTAATTCACAACTAAAGTGTAGAGTATGAGATATTCAAGAGCCTCTTATATTTCTATGAAATTCCTATGGAAGTCCATTATTTTCTCTCAAAATCTCTTCCTCATTGTTGAAAGGAAGATTTGCATAAATAGAAACAAACAAGGCATAAAAGCATAACGTAGATAAAGATGAAACACAAACAAAATTAAAAGTTGCAACATATCATATATCATATGATTAAGCCAATATTTAGTTATAAATCATGAAAAATATCATGGAGCTTTGCAAAGAGAATTAAGACAAGTGAAACTAAGAAAGAAACATTTCCTTGTATTAATATTTGAACAAGAAGAAGAAATACAACCTTGCCTTGATGATGTAAGCCTCCTCCCAACAGTCTCCAATCCTTCCCTTAGGTGACAAGCTTTCCAACCCTATTTGAACAATTTTTTTTTACAATAATAAGTCCCCCCTTAGCCCCTTGGTATTTGTTGAATTTATAGGCCAAGAGGAGGAGGTTTGAGATCATCTTCTTAAGGGATGAGATCCTCAAAAGCAGGGGTTAGGGTTCCACAAAGGGAGGAAGTTTTCTCCATGAACGAAGGGATGAGACCCAAGTATATAGAGGCTCAAGGCTTTTAGTTGTGAAATATTCCTCCAACAAGGCTCCTAGAAATCACTTTTTATTTTTTTCTTTCGTTAAATGATTTGCGCAATTTCCAGTGGAAGATAGAGCACAAATTTTTGCAAGCCACAATGGTCAAAATTGTGATTGCACAGATACTGGTTAGGAAACTGTGAAAGTTCTTAAAAGTAGCTTCCTTGAGGATTGTGATCTAGGAATTTTGTTTTCTTTGGGATTTTTTTCTTGCAAAATTACAAGGGAATGCTTGGAACACTTAATCGGACAGCGAGAGATCCAGATTGATGGTCATTTTCCTAATGGTGACAAAATTATGTGTAACAGATTTCCCCCTAAAGTGCAAATTCAGAAAAGATGTTTGAGGACTCAATCACTTTATCATGAGTAATTTCATATTAGAGACCATGGTTGGAGAGCTGAAACAAAAAATGAAGGGTTACAATACAATATATCCATATAATGATCACTGAGATAGGTATGCACATAATAAGATAAAAAGTATCTCAAAGAATCAATATGGAAATATACAAAGATCCATGTCATCAATAGACACAATATGGACACAACCATTAAATATGGATCCATATTTACAATCATGAACATTTAAAACTCCATGCAACCTTGATGGATGAAACTATATCCAGGGTCTTGGTTTTCATCTCTATCAACCCATAGTACGAATCTAATCATGCGAGTAAATGTATCAAAGTTGAACATGGTATAAACTACATGATTACCTGGGCTGATTAGTCATTTGTTATGAGGAGTGGCTCATGCTATAGTCTACTATCATGATCATCATGCTTAGATACTAGTCATAGGGCTAGATTTTATTTTTTGATCTATCACCATTTTTAGATAATAAAGCCAACAAGGCCTCATATGTCTTGGATGACATTTTCTTATAAACCAAATTTTTTTACATGCATTATGATTAATGGAAACTAATTATATTTTTCAACTTATTTTGTACAATGTGTGAATTACTATTGTTTTCCTTTTACAAATGTTTCAAATTTCCATCTAACACATAATTAGTGAATGCATCAGTTAATGCGTTTAAATGTCTTCAAATATACTAGTATTCAATGTAATCGAAGTCTCCTTCCAAGAGATAGACCCAAAAAAACATCATTAGCATTATAAAACTTCTTACTCAATAGACATGATTTAAATATAATACTTTGAGTTGAAAATCCAACCTAATGATGAAATGATGAATACAAAATGAAATGGCATCAGATACTAGAACAATAAATGCACTATATTCTGCAATATTATGCATTGTATGACCAAGGCATATTACATGGAAACTTGCTAAGTCATTAGTGGGTGAATAAATGGCACAAGATGTGGAAGACAAATTCTGAGTACTCTGACTAGAGCCATCATCATAGCCAACGTAAGTTTGAGGGAGCATCGACATATGCAAATCAAGTGTAACACAAGAAAATAGGGGAAGTAGTAAAATATCATAAAATGATGCGAAATTTCCACACAAAAATATGATAAAACTATGTACAAAGCATTCACGCAGTCAATTAGGCATAGAACTTCTTTAGGTAAAGCCCATTTCTAGGTTTTCCTAAAGGAATATCATCATAGTTAACTAGCTCATAAGCCCCTTTTTCCAATGCAAAGTTTATGATGTAGGACCATGCCACATAGGTTCGAACTTACCAACGTCTAATTTATCATTTTCTTGATTATAAACGAAGACCATGTAACCTTATGAATATGTGTTAGGCTTTATATTTTGATCAAAGTATGCCTTAACTCATTTTTTATGAGTCTCGCTAGCTAATGAGACATCAAAGCGAGTTTCAACTAACCGCGTTAGGTATAAAAAGCGTTCTTCTTCTGCAGAAGTAGTAGGTAATAATTCAATTTCTAGTTTTAATGACAAGATTTCACATTCAATGGGTAAGAGTGCTTCCAAACTATAAACCAATTGGAAGGGTGTAAATCTAGTTGTAGTTTTTTCTTAGGTTTGATATTCCCACAAAGTTGAGAAAGGCATCAAATGCATATTTCATTTATGATTTTTTTTGTAGCGGCTACAACATCCCTCAAAAATTTTTCCTACTCTTCGTTTTGGAGCCTCCCTCCTAAAATCAAAGCAGCTTGTCTTACACTACCCATGTACTTATACTTTCATTAAGTTTTATCTTTTTCTTTACACCTTGTGTTTTCTTACTTTATTTGTCATCTAACCACAAGCTGACCTGGTGACTTGGTTACAAACTAGTTCTAGCACTGCCTTGATGATCTATTCAATCCTTGAGGGAAACAAACCTTGCCCTTGAAAAATGTGTAGTGCAACCTAGCAGTGAGCTTCGGCTCCAGAATTGTGTAGACCCAGCTAGCAGCTTGTCTTCAGCTAGGAAATTGCACAAAGCATGAGAGACAGTAAGTGAACGTTCAACTCTAAAAATATGCATAGTGAACTAACGACCATCCCATAGATGGGAAATTGCGAGCCTATGAGGCAACCCAGAGGCACTCAGCGAAGAAATTGCGCAAAACCTGATGTGCTCAGAATATTGCTCAGTGCATGAACCAAAGATTTGCTTGGTCCTTCCCAGAATTGCGCAATCTTTCTAGAAAGTGCATGGAAGTTTTCTTGAAAAGAAAGGAGTTGAGAGGAAAAGCATCCCTAGGAAGTAAGGATCTATTATTAGTTTCCCGAAGGTGACACATTCCCATTTTTAGATGTTTTTACCAGGTGTTGTTGTTGTCCTTGATCTCAAGCATATGTGTCATGAACTCCATTTTTCTCAACTCTATTTAATGGAAGCCTTAAAGTTCACTTATACATTTGATCATCAATCTCTACCTTCCCTAGGAGATCAAGGAGCCTTCAGAGCATTGTCATCACTTTTTGGGTTGAGTTTTTCTTTTATCGCCTTTTGCTGCTTTTTTTATTGCTTTTGTCTGTTTAGATTGTGAGAGTGTTGTTTCACTTGTTTTGTTGAATGATTGCTATTGTTTTAAATTTTTTTAGATTGTAGAAGTGTTATTTCAAGTTACATATTTCCTTTCTGAAGTGTTGCATGAGATTTCCTATTTTTGAACCAATGGTCGCTGTTGCGGAGACTCCTTTCACATGCTTTGTTTTCCATCAGTTTAAATGATTGCTACACTTGTTTCACATGCATACATATACACTTAGTTAGATTTTCACTCAATGTCACAACATCCTTCATATATTCTTGTTTTCACACTCTTCATGGGTAGATTTGGGCTCCAATTGCTCGTATCTCACATCTCACTCCGTACACTCCGCAATATGGGAGCTCAAGGTCTCTGCCTTGGCTGATGAAATTGTGCAAAGCCTATCCTAGGATGACCCCAAATGCGCATCTCTAGGAGCCAGTCTCCCAACTTGGCCATTGAGACTGTGTAATGTGCAGTCCCTCATAGGACCTATCTGAGACTTAACTCCACATTGCGTAGTTCCAGTCATCAAGCTTCGACATTCATTGCATAGTGTACAGTTCCCATAGTTAGTTAGTCACCTCTTGTTAGTCAAAATTGTGCATTTCCTCTCATCAGAAGCCCTGGTTGCTTCTTGAGCATGTTGCAAAGTTATATTTGTAAGAGATAATGTTTTTTTTCCATGAGTGTCCTTCTGTCCCACGGGTAGCACACCTGTGAAGCACTTCTCTCCAGCAATCATTGTACCATGGAACCAAAGAGAGATGCTTCAAGAAAGACCACTAAAAGAAGTATTGGGGAAGCAATTGAGAATTCACCAATTTACTTGCCAATATATGCCGATGCCCAACACTAACATGGCAACAAGACCAGTAGTAATGGAAGAAGGCAACAATCGAATACAGGATTAGGTAAAGAGGAAATTAATGACATAATAAATGGAGAACAACGTTGTAGAGTGAAAGGGAATTTAGTATTCATGCAGGAAACTCTGATAATAGAAGGAAAATGAAACAGAGGACACAGACAATAGAATAGCATAAGATAGAAAAGAAGATCTTACAGGTACCAGAACAAATATTGCAACAAGCAGAACAAGAACCAAAGGAAGAGCAAGAGCTAAGGAGGAGAGAACTAGAAAAGAAGAAGAAATAGGAAGAAGAAAAAAGGAAAGGTGTAATGAAAAAGCAAACAATGCCAATACCAGTGGATGAGTTGGAACAACCATCAGCTCAGTAAGAGAGTGAATAGATGTTGATTCCCTCACCAAAGCTAAGCACAAGAACTAAGTCAGGTTGGACATCAAAAGGTACATGGAGCAACTAAGTCGAAAGGCCACTAGCGATGACTTGGAGTTGAGTGCTTCAAACATGCAGAAGCACACTGGTGGTCCTTTCATGATCTACACCATGTTGCACATACTTCAAGACGAGAGGGTCAAAATTTCCAAGACTATATACCTTAATTCTATGGAGCCAAGAGTACACTACTAAGAAGACACAATCAAGTATTTTGGGGACATTATCGCACAATACTAAGCTTGGCATCAGTATGTGACCAAGTAGCTTCAAGTGGAGGTTTCCAAATTGGTCTTTCCCAAAACTCTGGAGTCATATTATTTTGTTTCATTGGGATATCTCTAGCCTATTTTGTCTCACATGGTATATGAGAAAAATGTATATTATTTGTAAATATGTTGTAAATGAAATTCCAAGTGTCGCTAGTGGAATGCGAACAGTCGCTATGTAATGTAATGAGTATTGTAAAGAAGTTGAAGAGTAATGAGGGTCGGAAAAGAGTCACAAAGGGGAATGTTAAGGGTCACCCCACTCTTTGTTATAAATAGAACCTCATAACTCATAGAATAAGGCTTTTTGGAGCCAAGCTTTTGGCTAGGCATTGCTTAGAGAAGCCTTCGAGAGTATTGTGATGAGCCTTGTCTTCTCCATAGTGTAGAGAAAGTAGATATCTTTGGAGGAGCAGGCGGTGTTGACTGTATGTCCCAATATTGAGCTTAATGGTCGCCAATGGTGTATGTATGTATGGAAATTTCACTTAATAATATAACTAATCCAACATGTTTTCATGCATATGTTGTTATTGCAGTTCAACTATTATGGTTACTTTAGAAATCTATGTTATTTAAATTACACATTTGTGTATGAACTATTTTGTATACAATTGTATGAATCTGGTTGGAGACACGTTGTTGTATTAACCCATCACTTTGGATTGTGGACTATTCTGCTTCTAGCATGTGATGTCATTCAACTCGTGTGTTCCTTTCAGGTTGCTTACTATTACAGGCTTCTAAGGGACACACTAAATTTTCCCCTTGATGTGTCAGAACACCAGTCCATCTCACTTGACTCACAAAAAGGTCACACACTTGCTTCAAACAAAGCTATCATACTTATATCTGCGTGCTACTGCGGTCAAGGCATTACTTTACCACCCATTGATGGGACTTCTACTCCAAACAATCTGAGGTCTAGTTGTGACTTCTTACCAGAGAGATCCCTTGAAATGTTTGTGGGTCCAACACTAACAACATTTTTGGTGCTAGAAGGAGTGCTAGATGAAAAGCTGAGCCCTCAAAGTATGTTTGAATCTCTGCACATCATTCATGAATTACATTACAATCTCAACTCTGGCATGCTTTTCTCATGCACATGAATTCGAATTGTCAGAGGATGTCATTGATGACTTGTCACAAATTAAGTATGACGGTGAATATGGGATATACTTATTAAGACACGATGTTTCCTTGTTAGGCATCTGTGATAGGAGTGAATTCCCCTCGGATGACATTGCCTATGGTCTATTCGCTTACACGTTTGAAAACCGCATTAATAAATGGTGTTGTACATTGCCCACAACCTCTATTCACTCGTATGATTAGATGATCAGGGAGTTAACCAGTGCTTTATATCATTATTACCATAAATAAATCAATAAAATAATTGTAAAATTATGGAAAGCATTGATGAATCTACTGCTTAATTTTGGGATCACTTCTATAATCTCTCTTTTCAAATCCCTAAAGATGAAATTTGATTGGAAATTTCTCAAAGAAATATTTCAGTATCTTCTTCATGTATCTGAAAATCAACATGAGTTAGAATCATTCAAAACCCTCCCAACATACATTGATGTTAGATCTTCCAAATATAAGATGGACAAGGTTGATGTCACAAGTGATTCCCCATCCTCTTCTCATCAAACATCTCTAGCTCCTTAAGATGAGGTGGGAGAAGTTGCGGATCCATCTGTTGAACTGTCACATCCTCCCACCCCACCTACTTTGAACATCTGCACATATTTGGAATGCAACCCTAATGGTTATCACAAGGTCTTGTATTCTCAACCTGTATCCTTTGGTTCCTTTGATCCTCTAGATTGTATTGTGTTGTTTTCATCCATTTCAGACTCCACCTCCGTTGTTTGAGACGATAAAGTTGTTGACAGAGTTGTTGTTGAGTAGGAAACCTACGCTATCATTTTTGCTGAGTATGTGTGGGAATTTGAAGAAGAAGTTGTGGCGAAGGATAACCTACTTCCGTGCGCTCCTCATCTGATTTTTCCTAATATCGTTTGTGATTATGCCATTTTGTATTTCTCTTGTGAAAATTCATTCCCGTATGTTTCTACTTTCGATCATTCACATGACACACAGGATGTTAGTTCACCATTTGATTATTGAGCTGACAAATATTTCTTTCCGAATCCACCCAATCTATCATCTTTTGTTTCTGGAAATTCAGAGGGTGAAAAATTGTGTTTCTCATCAACCTCTTTGTATGATTCGTCAAATCATCAGGATGCCAATGTACATCTTGAATTTTATGATTATGGCTATCATGATCTCTTCACTCACTCATTCGATCACAGTTCTGATTCTCTTACTATTTATTTTTCTAATCCACCAGTCTTTGATGGACTATCTTTTGATGGATGGAAAACCCTCAAGTTGTCGAGGCACTTCAACCCGAGCAGATGGTTATGTCAGGTTCTCATAGTCTTAAGGTCAATTTTGTTCTCGATCAGAAATTTGTTCACTCACCCTAAACTTCTCATCACTCTCTTGTTTTCATTGAAATCAATCTGATCCATAAATATCACATCATCCACTAGAATCACAGGATCCTATCACTCATGCATTGGAGGATTCATACATAGCAAGTCATGTTGCAAAGAGAAAATTTTCTTTTTTTTTCTGCATGTTTTCTCATTTTTCTAGATCGAAAGAGTGTGCATTTTTTTCATCTATGCACAATGTGATGCAACACCATGGTATGCCCACAGAGTGTTTGTCACGCACATTTACTCTTTTCTTTTTTGTGGACACATTTAAACTTCGAGCATGTTCGTTTTCATTTTTTTATCTTTCTTTCTTGCTGGTTTGCGTGAATATCTTTCTTGTTAACCATGCCTTCACCTACATGGGCCAACCAATTCACCGGTGACTGCATTGGAAGTATCACTTCACATGAGTTGGCCCATGCACTACTTATCTTAAGAGTAGGAGTACTGTTTGCTTTATTGTTTTCTTTTGCTTTCATGCATTGCTTTTTCTTACTTTCTTTCCTTTCATTTTACTGATGCCCTTTGCTTGCTTGTTTGTTTTCTTGTTTACGCACTCATAGGCTTAGTGATCCAAAATTAAATAGGAAAAAAACAAATTAAAGATATAACCATAAATATGAGATGCAATAGAAATAATATTTCATTTCATTAATATCAAATACTAAAATATGCTTACAAACATAAATGGAAATAAAATAGCTCAGGCTATGGTATCTTATCTCTGAGAAGAGATTTGGTGGTTATATGCCTCTAAACTGTGTTAAAACTAGGCTTGAAGACCTATTTATTATTGAGAAATAATGGAAAGCTCTAAACATCCAAAAACCTAAGCATAGGAGATGAAGCGCTAGAACTATGGGCATCCTTTGGGTAAATTGGTGTATCAACTTACCGTGGTTGTAACTTTGGCATACAATCCTCTTTAATGTGCACAATACCTCACTAGAAAGATCTATTTGAGGAATACAAAATGGCTCTAGAAGTTCATGACCCAAAAAACTGCAAAAAATAGTAAATTGTGCTACAACTAAGGAAACTTAAAAATGGAAAGAGAAAATGGTGGGGGTCTCAGTGGAATAGGTGGGTGGCCACCAAAATCCACCTCGAGTTCTCCCCCCTTTGGAAGTAATGGTCCTCATTGGATTCAATGCTTCTATGAGATGGGGAAAATTCTGCTGAACTTGGTCCCTGGTGAACCGCTTCCCTTGGTGTAGGAGTTGGCCAACTTTGAAAACCTGATATAGTTTGATCTTTTGTTGACAAGTGTTCTTGACCTATGTGTCCATAATTCGATCCGTTGTGGCATGTTCTATGAAATCTGGGTTTAAATTTGTTGGTGTGAACTGTTCTGCAATGTCTGATGTGTCTAGTAATGGTGGGAAGTATGGATGAAGGTGGTCCACATTGAACACTAGGTGTAGGCCAAGGAATGGAGGAATACTAAGCTCAAAATCATTGTCTCTCACAGCGTTGGTAATGTTGTAAGGACCATATCAAAGTGGTATGATCTTCTCATGGGCTCCAATAAGGTGTTCTTTCAACAAATACAACCATAATTTGTCACCCACCAGAAATTTGTGTGGCATTCTATGTTGATCATGTTGTTGCTCGTACTTGGCATTTGAATTCTCCAAGATGTCATGAACCTACTAGCAGATGTGTTGGATGCATTCAGTAAATCTGGTCACATTATCAACCTCGAAAAACACGTGTGGATTTTGTCTGTGTAGTTGCAGGAGGCATGGCATCATCAATCAAACAAAATGATTGAAATCTTGGATCCACTTGAAAGGGATTACAATTAGTTAAGCTATTTTATAAATGTGATACACATAGGGAATATTCTCATCCCATGTTTGTGGATGCTTGGAGTTGTACATGTGGAGTATGTGCATTATCATCCTATTGATGACCTCTGTGTGGCCATCGGTTTGGGGATGGAAGATAGTCGACTTAGTGAGCTTGGTGTCCAATAATGTCCATAGGATTGACTAGAATGTGCTTAGGAACCTACTATCCTCATTTGATATAATGTTTTGTAGGATCCCAAAATGTATCGACCCATTGGGTAGAGGTTCTATGGGAGTCAGATCGATTGAATGCTTGACTTGATAGTACAAGGGTACCCTTGTGGGTGAGGAGAAGATGTCTCTCTATTATTCCATGACTATATCCACCTGCTTCTGTTGCATGGAGGAACCCCTGTCGGGGCCATGAATGTGGCTACAATCTTCCCCTTACTTTGAGAGCGAATCAGAAAGACTTTTTTTTTAGTCTAGGAGATGATCTTATTGCATTTCTTAGCAGAGATCAAAGAGATGGTATTAGGTGGGGCTACCTCTAGTATCTTGTATAAATTATTACCCAAAGAAATAATAACATAGTGAGGTCAAGGCTCATATACATCATGTTGCTTCCACAAATATGGTTTCCCTAATAATACATCACAAACTTCAAGAGGAGCAACATCACACAATACCTCATCCATGAAGCGCTTGATGATGTAGGGAAGGCGACATTGTTGGTTGATGCAGAGATGTCGTCCTTAGTGAAGCCACCAGATGGTTTATGATTATGGATGTGTTGTAGCCAGTAGGCCCGACCACTTCACAATCTCTATTGAAATGAGGTTCTTTTGTCTCCCACTGTCGACAATGAACTGCAACAGAGAACCCTTCACCCACATCTGTGAGTGGAAGAGTAATTCCCCCTCCTCTAGATTGTCAAGATCAATATTCTGGATCTTTGTGGTGTCAACGGTGGCGCTAAGCTCCGTGTCAATGATCTTATTCCCTTTATCATTCCCCTTGTCAGGTTTTGACTCAGAGTTAGAACATGTCTGATTCATAATCCTTCAGCTAGGCCACGAGTGAATACTTGGCCCAACACTCACTTGTGTTGTGAGTGGAGATATTATGGAAATCACACCACTTTTTTGTCTCCTTCTTTGTCTTTGTGGCATGTTCTTTTCTTCCAGCTTCAAAGGGTTATCATGGGTCACCCTACCTTGGCTTTTTCCTTTTCTCTGCGATTTGGTGGTGCCTTTCCCTTGCTTCAGATTTGCAGGTCCAAAGTCTCTCTTGTTTTGTTTAAACTTCAAATCAATATCAACAAAGTATCGATATGTCTTATGTCCAGGAAATCCATCTCATCCTAGATGTATCTGTATAGGCAACTACGGTACTTGAGTAATTTTTTTTATCAGAATTGTTGATACCAACTTTGTGCGAAGGGTATAAAAAAATTGGTAAACTTTGGTATGTCTTGGTACCTTCCCTACCACGGCGTGGTCCACTTTATGTATTTATCCTCATAGCTCCAGACAAGGTATTACTACTCCTTGATGGTGACCCAAAATAAATTCCAAGTGGGTGTGGTCGAAAATAGTGAGTATCTACTTTCGTCTTTCTTCTCACAATAGGTTTCCCACCAGTCCTTGACGTGGGGGGTGACTTTGAGAGGTGAAAAAGTAAGATTTTACTAGCTAGAAAAATCATGGAGAAAAAAATATCCTTCTAGCAAATTTAACCATTTATCTATGACATCTGAATAAATTTGACCTTCAAATATGGGGATGTCAAAGTTAAATTGTACCTTAAAGGGTGTTTCACTTCTAGAGTGGCTGCTTGAAGTAGATGCGTTGCCTCTTAGTAGCCATTGATGGATCTGGGAAAAGTTTTCCATCATTGCATTCCTTTTTCACTCAAGGGATTCTTTCAGAAATATTTGGAAAGGATCTCCTTCGTCCTCTTATTTTTTATCTTTTTCCATGAGAGGCCTTCAGGATTTGCGAGGTTGGTCTTGCAAAGGTTCAACCAGTTCGATCCCTAACTCCTTATATCTCGACCTTGTTGGGACATGCAAAGAAAAACAAAGAAAGAGTAGACCGCTATGATACCACTTATCTAAAATTAAACAAGAACAAAATAAATTAAGATATAACCATAAATATAGAGATACAACAAAAATAACATTTCATCTCATTAATATAAAATACTGAAATATGCTTACAAACAGAGATGGAAATAAACTAGCTCAGTAGATGGTAGCTTATCTCTAAGAAGAGATGTGGTGGCTAAATGCCTCTAAACTGTGTTAAAATGAGGCTAGGAGGCCTATTTATTATTGAGAAACAATGGAAAACCCTAAACATCGGAAAACCTAACTCGAGAACATGAAGCACCAAAACAATGGGCTATGTTTGGGTAAATTGGTACATCAAATTCCAGGGGTCATAACTTTGGCATACGATCTTTGTTTGATGCACATACTACCTCGTTAGAA
Source organism: Pinus taeda (assembly GCA_000404065.3). Taxonomy (NCBI): domain Eukaryota; kingdom Viridiplantae; phylum Streptophyta; class Pinopsida; order Pinales; family Pinaceae; genus Pinus; species Pinus taeda. The sequence continues at coordinate 41,640 of APFE031636483.1, forward strand.
ATGTCTATCTGAGGACTAAAAATTCCAAGTGACCAACACCAAAGAATTGTATTTTCCCCATTTTTCCAAATGAACTTCGTTTAGGGCCTCAAAACAACTCGAGAAGTTCAAGACTCGAAAAAATTCCAAAAAATGTAAACTGTGCTACAATTAAGGAAACAAAAAAACTAAAAGAGATAGTGGTGGGGGTCCTAATGGAATATGTGAGTGGCCAAGAACATCCATCTGAATCACTTAGTCTCACATGAAACTGTGTTTGGATCTTGAGACAAGCAGGGTGAAATACAAGAGGACATGTACAACTATCAACATTTGGTTATCTATCTAACCCCTCTATTTGTGAAGAGCTTGCATTCTATAGTTGATGATACCCTGATGGAAAATACGTTCATTTCAGATTGAGTGTTGGCTAAAGTACAACACTTGCACTTTTAACTAGTACCACCTCTACTCTAATCAATTTTCTATTTTGGATTAACCCTTGTTGTGTGAGTCAAGTAGAGTAAGGTGAGGGGGGAAACCTTCACAAGTATTTAATAGGTATATATAACATTATTATCTGAAGGGACAACCACTTCTGATCTCAATGAGATGTGATCCCTATTTTGCCTCATGAAATAAATAAGTGCCTACACACAGTTCTTTGAAAAATGAAAAGTGGAAGAAAAAAAAGTAAAGGTGAATGAAGAGAAAGGCTTCCTACACACGGAGGTGAAGCAAGTAACTTTTCTAGGGTACTATCGAGGCTCACTGGCAGCAGAGAAATTATTGTGTTCTTGAAGTGACTTTGGCGGGACACTGTCCATGCATGCTGTCAGTGTGGCAACACCAGAGATGAAACTAAAACTCTAACACTCTATATTACTTGTGCGTCAATATACCCCTTATCCCCAATAAAAAAAACTTTGTTGACTTGGCTTGGTATGCTTTATGCCGATAAACAAGAATGGTAGGGACTACATATTTAACTCAAGCTAGTGTATAATCCATGACGATCAAAGAGTCGAACAATAATTTTGTAAGAGTTAGACTCGCTTTACATGAGACAAGGTCCATACAGAGAGCTGACATTCTACCAAATTTTTTTTCCTATGCTTCAACACTCTCCAAAAGTTTTCCTATGCTTTCCAAAAGTTTTCATTGAGTTTTATATTTCACTTTACAGCTTGTGTTTGCTTACTGTCTTTGTCATCTAACCTCAAGCTGACCCCATGACTTGGTTGAAAACTAGTCCCTAGCATTTTCCTGATGTGTGCAATCCTTGAGGGCAACTAGCCTTGCTCTCACGAAATGTGCAACGCAACCCAACAGTGAGATTCGACTCTGGAATTATGTAGACCTAGCTGGCAGCTTGTCTTTGGCAGGGAAACTGCACAGAGCATCAGAGACATAAAGTGAGCCTCCAGGTCCAGAATTGTGTAGAGCTAGTTTACAACGTGCCTTCAGCTGGGAAATTTCACAGACCTTGAGAAGTAGCCCAGAGCCACTTATCCTGAAATTGCATAGAATTTGTTGTGCTCAGAAGGCTACTCAATGCATGAACCAGAGAGTTTCCTGGTCCTTCCTAGAACTGCACAATATTTCTAGGTAGTGCATGGCAGTTTTCCCAAAAAGTAAGAATCTAAGAGGGAAAACATACCTAGGAAGTAGGGATCTATTATTAGTTTCCTGAAGGTGACACATTGCCATCTTTAAAAGTTTTTGCCAAGTGTCTTTGTTGTCCTTGATCTCAAGCTATGTGTCATGAACTCCATTTTTCTCAAATATATGTAATGGATGCCTCTAGAACTCACTTATACATTCGATCATCAATCTCTAGCTTCCCTCAGAGATCAAGGAGCCTTCGGAGCATTGTCATTGCTTTTCGGGGTGAGTTTTGCTTTTATCACCTTTTTCTACTTTTTCAGTTGCTTTTGTCTGTTTAGCTTGTGAAAGTGTTGTTTCCCCCATTTTTTTGAACGACTGCTAGCTTTTTAACTTTTTTTAACTTGTAGAAGTGTTTCAAGTTATATACTGCCTTTCTGAAGTGTCACATGAGTTTTCCCATTTTCGCACCAACGGATGCCTTTGTGGCAACTCCCTTCACATGCTTCATTTTCTTTTAGTTTAATCGAGTGTTGCACTTGTTTCACATGCATAAATTTACACTTAGTCATATATGCAGTCAAGATCACACCATACTTAAGATATTCTTTTTTGCAGACACTTCATGCACAGATCTGGACTCCCCTTGCCTGGATCTCACATCTCACTGCATGCACTGGATAATCTGGGAGCTCAAGGCCTCTGCCTTGGCTTCCTAAATTTCCTAGAGCCTGTCTGTGGCTAACTCCAACTGTGTAGTTCCAGGAGCCATTATCCCAGCTTGGCTATTGAGAGTGTGGAATGTGCAGTCTCTCCCAGGCCCTGTCCCAGACTGAAGTACGCATTACGCAGTTCCATTCATCAAGCTTCCATACTAACTACTAGGATTACGCAATGTGTAGTTCCCATAGTCAGTCAGCCACCCCTTGACATTCAAAATTGCACATGTCCTCTCATCAGATGCGTTAGTTTCTGCTTGAGCATGCTATAAATTTAAATTTGTAAGAGCTAATGTTTACTTTCCATGAGTGTCCTTCTGTCCCACAAGTACCACACTCGTGAAGTGCTTCTCTCTAGTAGTAATTGTACCATGGAACCAAAGAGAGTTGCTTCAAGAAAGAACATTGGAAGAAGTATTGGGGAAGAAGTTGAGTAAGTTCCAATTTACTTGTTAATATATGCATATGCCCAACACTAACATGGCAGCAAGACCAGTAGTAGTGGTAGAAGGCAACAATCCAGTACAAGATCGGGGAAAGAGGAAATTTTTGACATAATAAAGGGAGAACAAAGATGTAGAGCGAAAGTGGATTCAATCTTCATGCAGGGAACTTTGACAACAGAAGAAAAATGAAGCAGATGACAAAGACAATATAACAAAGGAAGAGATAAAAGTAGGAGTTGCATGTAGCAAAACTAAGATTGCAAGAAGAAGAATAAGAATCGAAGGAAGAATGGGATTTGAGAAGGAGATAACAGGAAAAGAAGCAGAGACATGAAGAAGAATAATGGAAAGTCGTAATGATGGAGAAAACAATGAAAATATATGTGGATGAGCTAGAATAGCCAGCAACTGAGAGAGAGAGTGAACAGATGTAGGTTTCCTCACAAAACCTAAGCACAAGAACCAAGTCTGGTTGGAGATCAATAGGTACATGGAGCAGCTAAGTCAAAAGGCCACCAGAGATGACTTGGATCTGAGCACACCAAAAATGCAGAAGCACATCGGTGGTCCTATCATGGTCTACAACATGAAACACATGCTTAATGACAAGAGGGACACAAGTTCCAAGACCATATACATGGATGCTATAGAGGCAAGTGTACACTACTAGGAAGACACCATCAAGTAGTTTGGGGACATCATCGTACAATACCAAGCTTGGCATCAGTACGTGGCCAATTAGCATAAAGTGCAGGTTGTTGAGTTGGCATTCCCCAAACTCTGGAGTCATAGTGTTTTGTCTTGTTGGGTTGTCTCTAGCCTATTTTTTCTCACATGGGTGCATGTGCAAAATATGTATTATTTGGAAATATGTTGTAAGTGAAATTCCAAGTGTCACTAGTGGAATGTGAACAATCATTATGTAATGTAATGAGTTTTGTAAAGAAGTTGAAGAGTCATGGGGGTAGGAGAAGAGTCACAAAGGGGAACGTCAAGGGTCACCCCTCTATTTGTTATAGATAGAACCTCATAACTCACATACCAGGGCTTTTGGGAGCCAAGCTTTTGGCTAGGCATTACTTAGAGAAGGCTTGGAGAGTATTGTGACAAGCCTTAGCTTCTCCATAGTGTAGAGTGAGTACATCTCTTTGGAGGATTAGTTGGTGTCAACTATAATGTTCCACTATTGGGGCTAGTAGTTGTCAATGGTGTATGTATGGATGCAACATTCACTTAATAATATAACCAAGCCAACATGTTTTCATGCATATGTTGTTATTGTAATTCTATTATTATGGTTACTTTAGAAATGTATGCTAATTAACTTACCCATTTGTGTATGAACTATTTTGTATGCAATTGTATGAATCTTGTTGGAGATGTGTTTTTATATGAACTCGTCACTTTGGATTGAGGAATATTCTGCTTCCAACCCGTGATGTCACTCTGCGTGTGTGTTTCTTTCAAGTTGTGTACTATTACAAGCTTCTAAGGGGCACACTTCCATTTCCCCTTCATGTGTCAGAACACCCATGCATCTCACTTGACTCATTGTAAGGTCACACACTTTCTTCCAACAAAGATATCATACTTACCTCTATACGTTACTACGATCAAGGCACTACTTTACTACTCACTACTAGGACTCCTACTCCAAATGTTCTGAGGTCTAGTTGGGACTTCTTATCAGGGAGATCCCTTGACATGTTGCCAGGTCCAACATCGCCAACAAATTCCTATAATCCCTTAAAGAATAGTATTTAAAACTTTTTTCACGACTTCTACTTTGCCATTTTCTTGCGGGTATTATGGAGTTGAGCTATCATGATGCAAGCCTAGCTTCGTAATGAGTTTAGTCATATTAAAGTTTCGAAAATGGCTGCCATGGTCCGTGATGATAGCTTTTGTAACAACAAACCTATCAATTACATGACTGAATATGAAAAGGTAAGTGGTTTTACCATCATCCTTATAAGTAGGCATCGACTCAACCCATTTTGTAAAATAATCCACATCTAGGATAATATACCCATGGCCCCCAGCCGAGTGAGGGTTACATGTAATGAAATCGATGCCCCATTTTACAAAAGGTCTAACAAAGATAATTGTGTGAAGATGAGTAGGGAGTGCATGCATTTTACGATGATAGATTTGAGAATTATGATATTTATGGACTGCGTTTATCCAATCTTTGAACATGGAAGACCAAAAATACCCACCGCGCATGATTTTTTGGGCAGTGGAAAACCCTGACATATGACTGCCACATGCTCTAGAGTAACAATTATTTTAAGATTTTTCAACTTCCTCATGTGTCAAATAACGTCTAAAACTAGAGTCGACACCATAATGATAAAGGGTATCACAAATAATATTGTATTGTTGAGATTGGTACCAACTGCGATAATGATCAGTTTGAGGCAATTTAGGTTGAAAAGTCTGAGTTTGGAGATAAACAATAATATCTCCATACCAAGGGCCTAATGTACTGATGAGAAAGAGTGTTTCATTGGGAAGAGAATCCTCTTCTACTGTTTCTATTCAGAATATGGACAATCATAAATTAACTTAGAAAATACCCATGATTTCTCTCACTTGGATTTTTCAAATTCTAAGTCAAATTCCTATAACATAACAATCCATTTGGAAAATTTTCCACCAAGTAATTGTATCTTATGGATATAAACCATATGGATTCAATCTGAAAGCACTGTTGTTTTACACAAAAGAATATAGTGAGGGGATATTTGGATGGCTTGTACAACTGTCTTGGCTAATTTCTCCACGTGTGCATATTTCATTTCAGATTCTGTAAGGTTACTACTTAAATAATAAATCACATGTTCATCATTCAATTCATCCTCCTAAACTAATACCATGCTAATGGTAACATCATATGCAACTAAATAAAAAAATTAATCTGAATGATAATTGGGCAGATGCAACAAAGGTGTGTGAGTCAACGTGTGTTTGAGTGCATTGAAAGCCTTTTGAGTAGTTTCATCTTGTAAAAAATAGATGCACTTTTTCAAAAGTCAAGTAAACACTTTAGTTAAATCCACATAATTCAGAATGAATCGACATAAAAGGTTTTCATTCCCTTGCAAACCTTGGAGTTGGAAAAAATTGGAAGGAGGCAAATTCAAAATAGCCTCTACCTTAAGGGGGTCAACACTAATTCCTTCTTTTGACACAACAAATCCCAATAATAGACTAGATTGTACATAAAAGAAACACTATGAGGATTCAAGCGTATATTGTAATGTTGACATCAAATAAAGATTTCTTTTAAATGCATGGGATGATCTCCACATTTCATTGAATGAGCTGGTAGAACATCTACCTAGGGTAGTACAATATGCCCAATATCATGAAAAGGGTAAGACATAGCCCACTAAAAGGTGGTTCCCACATTTTTCATTCCAAATGGAAGCTTTCGATAAGTGAAAGTTCATCATGGAAAAATGAACACGGTTTTATGCTGATCCATAGGGAGTATGTCGACTTGAATGTACCCAGAAAATCCATCCATGAAAGAGAAGATTTCATTACCTGCACAATCGTCAATTATTTGATCGATATAGGTAGTAGGATAATTGTCTTTTGGACACGACCTTTTAAAATCTCTATAATCAAAGCATACTCTTAATGTCCCTTCCTTCTATTAACAATAGCAATGTTGGAAACCCAATCAGTGAAGGAAACAAGATAGATAAAACCCACTTTAAGAAGATTTTCAACTTCAACTTTGATAGCGGAAGTCTTTCAAGGATGCCCTGGACATAATCTTTGTCTTATAGGCTTAGCATCTGGGTAGGTATTAATTTTGTGAACAAAAATAATTGGGTTAATTTCGGGCATTTCCTCATACGACCAGACAAGAATTTCATGGAATTCTTGGAATAGGGCTTTGTAATTCTGAATTTATTCAAGTGAACATGAAACACCTATGTGAATGTTCTCTGTAATTCCACATTCCACTAAGATATTAACCAGAATGGATTTAGATATATTCCCTAAATTATTTTCATATTTAGATTCATGGATCGATATAGGGCATTCAAAATTATCTACAATCTCAGGTGAAAGAATTGTAGAAACGTTATTCTCGATGTTATCAAAGTTGGGAAGAAAATATGAACGATGATGATAATCATCCCAAGGCATCTCATCCAAAGTCATAATTTACATGATATTCTCATCTATTGGAAGCATGTTATTGAAAAGATCAGGAAAATGATATTGGTTCCAGCCAAGATGATTGAGAATACTCATCAACAATCGCATTCACTTGATCATTGTCAATGGGTAGTGGTTCTGAAAATGATTGAATTTCCTGATAAACTAATTCAAATGGGCTTAGAGGCAATTGGTCACCTTATGCATTTAGTTCAGATTATAAATGCACAATCCAAGGATCATATGATTCTAAAGTGGTTGATGAGATCATATTGACCTAGGAGACATTAGAAGAAATATTGGGTGGAGGGAGTGCAAACGTTCCCATCAATGTTGAATCCTTAATAAAACTCACACCAATATCTTCATAAGGAGTATTCATTTCCCCACAGAAGGTACACTACTAGTAGAGTTAGGATCATAAATATAATAATAGATTTGGTCTACTTTCACTATACTTCCTTGATGAGGAAATAATATCATTTGGAACAATGATGAGACTATTGTAGACATTGCAAAGGTCCAAATTTGACCCAGTAAAAGATTGTAATCAAGCTGAGCATCAACAATTCCTACCTTGATTGCAATCATTTTACCTTCTGATTCTATTGGTAGGCCATTCAAAATACCGTAAGGACAAAATACTCTTCCATTAAAGGCTTTGAGAGTGGTAGGATATTGGTTGATAGTTGGAGAACCCTAAGATATCCAACAAGGAATAAACATAATACACGTAGAGGCTCCTTCATCAATTATTGTATGAAAGACTCGTTTGATCTTGACAAAAACTAGTAACTGAAATGCTAGTCATTAGGGGAGTTTTGAGGTCTAAAATAGGCCTCCTAAGGGAATTATAAAATAATAGTGGAATTAATAAAATAATATTAGATTACATCATCAAATTTTGGAGGTAAAAAAGAAAAAATTATTTTTTCAACTTATTTCTCTATGGGTTTACTCAAATTTCAAGTGGAAACATTCGTTGGATGCAGAATTTGATTCCTCTTCCAATGAGTACCCATGTTGCATACTTTCAGTGGACCCTGCTACATGAAAAATAAGAACTACATGAAAAAAGCGATTGCAATCACGTTTTTTTCATGTATTTCTCATTTCTCATGTGGCAGGATCCATTGAAAGTATGTAACATAGGTACTCTTTGAATGAAGAATTAAATTTTGCATCCAATGAGTACTCCCGCTCAAAATTTGAGTAAAATATTACGGATATAAGTTGAAAATACGAGTTAAAAAAGTAGTTTTATTATTTTACTATTTTTTAATCTTTTTACTTTTTTACTCCAAAAATGGTGAGTCATCCCCCATGGTTGATATCATCATCTTGAATCCTATTGGTTCCTATAAAGTTTATTTTGGTTGTACATTTTTCTTAGGAGGCCCATGTTCGACCTCAAAATTACCCTAATGTAACGGAGTTGAGGTATATGAATTTCAATATTGAAGACTATGGGATTAGAGTCCTGAGGATAAATTTCTCTAATAGCTAACAATAGTAATTTCCTTTGCGTTGGACATGTTTGCAAAATTTCAACAGCCAACATTGCTGAAGTGGACTAATCTAGGTCTTCAACAATGTTGTCATTTGGAGCCGCACTAGCATGTAGTTTAAAATTTGACTTTCTAACAACACTTTTTGGAGGTCTATGGATCACCATGTTAGAATTTGGCTTCTCAATCTGTAAAAGTTCAAAAGGAGATGGAACTGATATGAAAGGTTGACAAGTTTGACTAGCATAGTATTTATTTACTATAGGACTTTTAGACTGATAATATTTATATATCATTCCTATCGAATCTTGTGAAGACATCATCGTGATATCTTCTGCTGCAGATGAAGAGGATATATTCTGTGCAAGCATTTTACTACCTTAAGAAGTGAAATGATCCTTCAAAATAGCAGGTGTGGGAGAACCTTTTAAGACTATACTAACCTATGCGTGATGTGGGCACTCCATCATATAATGATCCCCATTATAGATAATACAAGGATAATGAGGTTTCTTTTTCTCTTCAGAAGGTTCATTTTTTGTTGGTTTCTCCTTTTGAGAGGCATTTTGATTTACTTTCCCTATGATCCGAACCTAAATAGGAACACAAAAAATCACACATATAACCACAAATATAGAGATGCAGTAGAATTAACACTTCGTTTCATTAAGATCAAATATTGAAATATGATTACAAGCAGAATGGAAATAAACTAGCTCGGGTGATGTTAGCTTATCATTGAGAAGAGATGTGGCAACTACATGCCTTTGAACGTTATTACAATGAGGATTGAAGGCCTATTTATTTTTGAGAAACAATAGAAAACCCTAAACATCGAAAACCCTAACCCTAGGAGAGGAAGCACTAAAATTATGGTCCCCATTTGTGTAAATTGGCACATCTACCTCTCGGGGTTGTAACCTTGGCATATGATCTCCGTTTGATGTGCAAAATACCTCGTTAGGAAGATCTATTTGAGGACTACATATTTCGAGTGGCCAAAATTAGCCCCAATGCCATATTTATCCCGACTTCCCCAAAAAATTTGTTTAGGGCCTCAAAATGGCTCCAGAAGTTCAAGACCTGAAAAACTGCCAAAAATAGTAACTATGCTACAATTAAGGAAACACAAAAACTGAAAAAGAGAGTGGTGGGTGTCCAAGTGGAATAGGAGGGTGGCCACCAAAATCCACCTAGATTATTCCTCCCCTCCTAGGAAGCAAGGGTCCCCATTGCATTGAGTGCCTCCATGAGATGGGGAAATGTCTGCGGAACTTGGTCCCTTGTGAGCCACTTGCCTTGGTGTAGGAGTTGGCTAGATTTGACAACCTGATATAGTTGGATCTTTTGTTGGTGAGTGTTCTTGATCTATGTGTCCATAATCCAATTAGTTGTGGCATGCTCAATGCAATCTAGGTTTAACTTTGTTTGTTTGAGTTTTTCTAAAATGCCTCATGTGTCTAGTAATGTTGAGAAGTATGGTTGAAGGCAGTCCAGATTGAACACTAGGTGCAGACCAAGGAATGAGGTAATTCTAAAATCAAAAGAATTGTCTCCCACAACCTTGCTAATGGTGTAAGAACCATATTGGAGTATTATGAGCTTCCGATGGGCTTCGATAAGGTATTCTTTCTACACATTTAACCAAACTTTGTCGCCCACCTGAAACTTGTGTGGCACCCAATGTTGATCATGTTTTTCCTTATTCTTGGCATTTGACTTCTCAAAGATGTCGTGAACCTACTAGTGGATGTGTTGGATGCGTTCAATAAATTTGTTCTCTTTATTAGCCTCGGACAATACATGTGTAAATTATAGCTATGTAGTCGCATGAGGCATGGAAACATCAATTAGAAACAATGGTTGAAATCCTAGACCAAATTGAAAGGGACTATGACCAGTCGCACTATGGAGAGATTTGTTATACCCGTGCTGCACATATGGAAGACTCTCATCCCAGGTTCATGGATTATTGGAGTTGTACATGTAGAGTATGTGCACTATCATCGTATTGATGACCTTCATCTAGCCATCAGTATGGGGATGGATGGCAGTTGACTTTGTGAGCTTGGCATCCAATAGTGTCCATAGGCTTAAACAAAAATGTGCTCAGCAACTTTCTATCCCGATCTAATATAATGGTTTGTGGGATCCTAAAATTTACTCACACTCATTCAAAGAATAGTTGGGCAGTGTCCTTTGTTGTGATAATCCTCTTGCAGGCCGCCAATATAACCATCTTAGAAATTTTGTCCACAACCACAAATACATAGTCATTACCATGCTTGGTGGAAGGGAGGTCAGACATATAGCCCATGGAGATGGATTCCCATAATTGGCTAGGAGTAGGAAGAGGAGGGTATAGGCCTTGCTTCTTGATGGTTGCCTTGGCTATGGCACAGGAAACGCATGATATGATATATTTCCCAACATCAAGTCAGAGTTTTGGCCAATAAAGGTACTTTTGTAGGACAACCAGAGTTTTCCCCACACCAAAGTGTCCTACGGCCTGACTATAGTTTGCTTCCCAAATCAACTTGGTACACTCGCTTGAAGGAACAAAAAGGTGGCCTAGGTAGCATAATAATGTGTCTTGGAGGTGGAAATCAAGAACTTGCTTTCACTCTAGTAGCATATGGTATGTGGAGGGAAAATATGGATCATTTTTGTATATTTGTGACCATCTAGAGTTCGTGTGGCCACAAGAGTTGAGGAAAATAGTCAATGTTGCAACTGGGGGTTGGCTGAAGTAGTCTGCAATATGATTGGTGCAACCATTTTTGTATTTAATGTTCAAGCGAAATTGTTGCAGATATGTATACCACTTTTGATGTTGATCATTATGTGATTTCCCTTTTGTCTATATAAACTAAAGAGGTCGTGATCAGTGTGGATGACGGTCTCCTTCCCCATAATATACTGCTTCCATTGTAGGCAAGCTTGTATGATGGAATACATCTCTTTATCAAGGTGGGGTACTTTTAAATTGTATCAAAAAGTGTCTCACTATGATAGGCAACTTGATGCCTGTGTTGGTTGAGAAGCACATCAATAGCATAGTTAGAGGCATTTGTCTTCGTTTCAAATGGTTGTTGCAGGTCTGGCAGAGTGAGTACTAGTGCAGAGTAGAGGTGGTGCTTTGACTCAGTGAACGCCTTCTATGGGGACTCGGACTAGGAAAACTTTTCTTGCACCCCACCCTTAGTAATTTGACTCAAGGGCCAAGTAATATGGGATAATCCCAACATGAACCTCCGATAAAAATCTCAAGGCCCAAAAAGCTGTGAAGATCTGTTAGTGTGGTCCGGGCTGGCCAATCCTGAATGACTTGGATCTTAGTCAGATCCACATGCATGACACGCTCATCTATGATGTATCCTAGATATTGGACTTGGCTCATGCCAAAGGTTGTTAGGGTCCCACCCTAACCCCCTTATTTATGTCATGGGAGCACGTCATAGTCAAGAGTCAATAAAGCCCATATTAATATTTGTAAGTGGTTAACCCGCAATTAATGACGGTACCACAGTTAGTTGCAAATGGGCGGTAGTATGAGATAGAGGGTAAATGGGCGGTAGTATTAGATAGATGGTATTAATAAAACCCACGGTATTGGCCCATGGTATTGCATGTATGAGTCATATATAAAGGATAGAGACTCCCT
>APFE031636483.1:55974-77208 GCA_000404065.3 Pinus taeda
AAAATATTCCCCTGGTCATAAATGCAAGGAGCCCAAGTTTTTTCAAATAGATGCCACTGACTACAGCTCCACTGAGGAAGATCCACCTCTTGAGGAACAGGAGGAGATAGAAGAAGACAACCAAAAGGAGATTGTATCTGATGACCCAGTTATTTCACTCAATGCGTTGGCAGGAATCTCTTCCCCTCAAACTCTCAAAATCAGGGGTTTTCTTAAACATCGCCCAGTAATAGTCTTGATTGATAGTGGAAGTACCCATAATTTCATCCATCAAAAAATCGCAGAAGCAGCGCATTGTTTTGTACGGGAAGTCTCTAACTTCCAGGTCCAAATTACAGATGGGGGCATAATGAAATGTGAAGGCCACTGTGAAAATGTCAAACTTCAAATGGGGGATTATCAGTTGAAAACCCACATGTTTTCCATACACATGGGGGGATACGACATTTTCCTAGGTGTTGAATGGCTCCGCACCCTTGGGCCAATCACAATGGATTTCCAATGACTGTCGAGGTGAGGTGCCCCCATCTCACTTTCTGGATTTTCCCGTGGAGGTGAATTGGTGAGGGATTACATTCAACAGTTTATCAGCCAAGTACATAACCTAGCAAGGATGGGAAAATAAACATCAAGGATGTAGGTTATTTTCCTTTGAGAATGATCCTCTTCACAATCACAAAGTTGGCTAGCAGTGTGACACTTCATTTGGTGAACAGATCATATATGCAGTATGCACTTGAGCATTTAGAGCCAAAAGTATTCAACTGGTGTGAGGCTATGATTTATTCACTCAAAGAACAACTGACCAAGGTAGAAAGTGGTAATATGAATAATTTCTACTATGATTCAATCTTAATTGCTTTTACCTTAGAGAGAATTCCAATGATAAAATTGCAACATGTATCACTGGGTGTAGCTGGTCCTAGAGATCCATGTATGCAGAGGTGGGTTGAATTGATGGCTCAACATGCGGGTCAATCAACAATCATTTTTTCACTACATTCTTTAGTTGGCTCGATCGACAACACCTTGTCATCGAGGAGCATCCATACACAGGGATGGATTTCTATGGATATCTAGACTTGATTCTACCAGTTGGAGCACAATGGGGTGCTATAAGTAAATTGTTTTACCAAATTACTTCTTATTTTTTTCAATTTTCTACATGTTTTGTGTTTTTAATATTTCCAAGACTAACTAAAATCATTCTCATGCATGCATATGTGGGTATTATTTGACATATGGGACAACAATAGGGTGCAGGTGGGACAGCACAGAGAAACAATGGGAGAGTAGTTCTCCACGGGTTGGATTTGGCCAAGACCTTGGCAGAGTTGCAGGATCACATAGAGGGATTAATCCATGGTATTAAGGAATTCCGGATTGAGGAGTTACATATGAGGCTACAGTGCCACACTATTGGTGTTCCTAGCTACTAGATGAGGCTTTTGTGCATGATAACACTAGCTGTGACTTGTTATCGTGAGCATCACCAGGTCTACTTAGGATGTTTTTGCATGCATTTTGAATTTTTGGGTTAGATGACCAAATGTGTCTTGGACACAAATTTTGTAAGAAATTTTAAAATATCTATCTATTTTTCTTTCAAAGTTTTCTATGGTTATGTGCAATCCTATTCAACTAATGATGTGAAATGAAAATGTTACTTTTACATGTGTCACAAATGTCTATTTAACACATAATTTGCTAGAGAACCAATTAATGTGTTAAAGTTTATGGAAATATGTTGATATTGAATGTATTCAAAATGCCTTTACAAAATACAAACTCTAAGGAACATACAAAGAATTATCGGGTTTTGGACGGTATACACACTTGTAAGTTGTAGTACAACGAGTTGTGAGTCCATCTTTACAATGATTCGGCGAGTGCCAAGCGAAATGTCATAAGAGAGAACTTCGATCAACACATTATACTCAACGATGTTGTTCATCGATTGACTGATACAAATCCCTTGAAAACTCACTAACTCACCACTTGGAGCAAAAATAGCCCATGCTGTAGAAGATAGGTTCCGCGTACTACGACGAGCACCATCGGCATAACCAACAAATGGTTCCGACGATTTCAACATCTGCAACGAACGCAAAGCGGATTACTAACCAGATAAAAATCTCTAAAAGACACACATTGACACACAAACATGCATTGAAAGAATATATACACTGAGTTTTATTACAATCAATAAAGCATAGTAACATTTGAGGTACAACCCATTTTGGGGCTGCGACAATGGAATCCCATCATAATCTACTAACTTGCACGCACCTTTTGCCAAAACATGCTTGACAGTATAAGGACCCATGCACATTAGTTCAAATTTCCCTTCTCGAAGTTTATCATCTTACTGGTTGTAAATTAAGACAATGTCTCCTTCTAAGAAGATACGAGGCTTGACATTTCTATCATATTGCACCTTGATTCATTTCTTATGCACTTCGCTAGCCAATGTGCCATCACAATGGGTTTCATCCAAATGGATAAGTTCCAAGAAACACGCTTCTTCTTTAGAAGTGTCGGGTAACAGGTCATTCATGAGTTTGACAAATGAAATTTCACATTTTATCGGTAAGACTGATTCCAAACCATACAACAAATGAAAAGGTGTGAATCCAGTTGCATTTCTCGTCGAGGTTCGATATGCCCATAAGGCAGAGTACAGGATTAAATTCCAGTTTCATTTATGAACTCCTATCATGCTTTGCAACATTCACTTCAGGACTTTGTTGATGGCCTCAACTTGTCCATTCGCTTACGGATAATAAGGGGTAGAACTATAATGTGACAATCCTAACTTAGTAGTCAATTCAGCCATCATGTGATTGTGAAAATGCGACCAATGATCTGTAAATATGGCCTGTGGTACACGAAACTGGGCAACCACGTGGTTGAAAAGGAAAAGAGTAGTTTTTTCTCCACTATTGTTTAATGTTGGCATCGCCTCGACCCATCTGGTAAAATATTCAATGACGACTATAATATACCCATGCCCCCCGACCGAGGTGGGGTTACATGTCATGAAGTCAATGCACCATTTGGTGAATGGTCAAATGGGAATGACTGGATGCAATAGTGCAGGTGGTAATCTAGTCTTTTAGTCATAGATATGGCATGCATGATAGCTTTTGACAGCATTAATACAATCTCTGAATATAGTTGGCCAAAAGTAACTGGCATGGAGAATCGTCTGTGCAGTAGCATATCTAGATAAGTGTCCACCACAAGAACCTGAATGGCAATCATTCAATGCTTTCTCGGATTCCTCATGTGTGAGGCACCTCTGTAAAATCGTATCGATACCACAACGGTAAAGAGTGTCGCCAATGTTCAGATAATCTTTGACTTGGTATTGGATATGTCGTTGCTGCGAGTGAGAGGTATCAAGTGGGAAAGTTTGTGTCTAGAGATAGATTAGTATATCTCCATACCACGGGTCAAATGATGATATCAGGAATAGAGACTCGTCCAAAATTGATGGTTCAGATGTTGAATCAATGGAAGTCGAGGGAAGGTCACAAAGTAGATTGGAGAAAATGAGATATTTCTTTGATTTGGACTTGATGAATTCTAGTTCAAACTCCTACAAAATGACTATTCAATTTGAGTATTTTCCCCCCAGAAATTGACGTGACAATATATATGTCATAGGGTTGCAATCTGAAATGACATTGGTCTTCCAGAGTAGGATTTAGTGGTGAAATATCTAAACAGCTTGCAGAGCTACCAAAGCTAATTTCTCAACATATGAGTACTTACTTTCTGTATCATTGAGATTGTGGCTCAAATAATATATCGGATGTTCAATCCCATTTACCTCTTGGACAAAACCATGCCAATGGTTGTAGCTGCAGTGACGAGATACAAGTAATAAACGTTTTGATAATTTGAAGAATACATTAATGATGATCTAATTAGGGTATATTTAAGAGCATCAAAGGAAGCTTGTGCAACCTGATCCCAAAGGAAGGGTACCCTCTTTTTCAAAAGAAGTGTAAAACCTTTAGCCATTTCAGCATAATTGGGAATGAACATCCTCAGAAAGTTAGCCTTTGCTTGGAGTGTCTATAACTTTAAAAGATTTGAAGGTGGAGGCAAGTCAAGAATTTCCTGAACCTTTAATGGATCAAGTCAAATTCCATCTCTAGACACTACATATCCATGAAATCGACTAGAACCAGCACAAAACACACATTTGTGTGGATTTAGTCATATGTTGTAGTGTTGATACCATAAAAATATAGCTCTCAGATGTTGCAAGTGATCAATCTGCTTTCGTGGATGAGTATGTAAATCGTCAAGGTAAGGTTGAACAATGTGCTTGATTTCATGGAAGGCATAGTTCATTGCCGTCTGAAATGTGGCCCCTGTTCAAACCGAGATGGAGTTTCCTATACATGAGTGTGCCCCATGGAGAAATAAAAGTTGTTTTAGATTGGTCCTATGAGTAGATATTGATTTGATTGTAGCAGGAAAAACCATCGACAAATGAGAATATTTTTCATCCAGTACATTCATCAATAATTTGGTTGATAAAAGGAGTAGGATAATTTTCCTTTGGACAAGCCTGATTTACATCCCTATAATCGACACACACTCAAATTGTCCCTTGTTTTTTCATGACAGGAACAATGTTGGAAACCCAGTCGATAAGAGGTATAGGGTAAATGAAACCAGCATGAAGAAGCTTTTCAACTTCTGCTTTAATGGCATTTTCTTTATTTGGATGAATAGGTCAAAGCTGTTGTCGTACTAGTTTGACATCAGGATACTTTTTGATTTCATGTTCAACAATACTAGAGTCAATGCTTGGCATCTCTTCGTATGACCATGAAAATATATCTCTAAATTCACGAAAGGGAGTATGGTAATTATCAAGTTCTAATGGAGAACAAGGTTTCCCAACATGAATGTTTTCTACAACATTAGCTTTGGTTGAAATATTAATCGAAATCATTTCTTCAATATTTGACAAGTTTCGCTCGGAATCTATTGTGTCTATGAAAACATAATTCAGAAGGAAATCAACAATTGAAGGGTGGTTAAGTTCATTTGAATATTCTTCGTTGTCATCTGGAAGATGGGAAAGATGATGATAATCTTCCCAAGGTTCTTCTCCTATCATCATTTATTGGAAAATTCCTTCATCGTAGAAAATATATGTGAAAAGGGATCCAAAGAAGTACCATATTATAATGAATGATCTACCCATATAATTGGTGAAAGTGGATTTGGGTTTGCTGCAAAAGCTAGAAAAATTGATTGATATGCAAGCTTAATGGGGCTTAGCGGCATAACATCAATATTACTATCAACTTTAAAATCGTTGGTAATCCTCCTTAAATTAGATGAGGTGGAGGAAATCATGTTTCAAGTCTCTACTCTTGCCACTTCCGCAAAATCAGATGTTGACAACACTGTAAAAGTACCCATTAAGGAAGGAACTTTAAAGAGACCCACACCAACACTTTGAAGTGACAACGAGGGTCCGTGTACCAATGGAATGCTTCCAGTATCGTGAGAACTAGATGCAAAGAAGGAAAGCTGATCGATAACTGTGATTCCACCTTTATGAGGGAATGCAATCGTACAAAAGTACGTGGAAACCACAACAACCATAGGATATACCCATGGCCTTCTTAGTAAAATGTTGTAGTCGAGGGGTCTGTCAACTACATCAACTTCAATAGTAACTATTTTTCCCCCTAGTTCAATGTGCAGCTTACTCAAAATCCCACAAGGCGTATATCTGCATCCGTCGAAAGCTTTTGGCATTGTTGGTGATCATGACAACGATGGTGAACCAAGTTTTTTCCAACAACTCATTGACATAATGCAACTAGATGCCCCCTCGTCAATAATAGTTTGGTGAACATTCTTATTGAGATACTTTAATTGAATTAAGAAATCTAATTGTGCTGGTAACTGTGGTGTATATCTCGCATGGTTAAAAACCACAAGATTGGAATCCATAGGGTCTATTCCACCAATTGTTGACAGTAAAGCCTACTTGTGGGAGGGACAATTTTGTAACACCTAAAGCGTCGACATAGCATAAGGTGATTAAGCAAGGTCTTCTACTATGTTATAGTTCTGAGCTGCTCAAGATCAAGGGCTAAATGTCAATTTATGCACAACTCCCTTTGGTTGTTTTATTGTCAATTCTGGCACAATAGGTGGTGGAATATTTCCAAATGAAGTTGGAGTCGAAGTATTAGGTTGATCAGTGGCCTGATTATTTGATGATGATGGTCGATTTCCATAATATTTATTTCGTGTTAACACCAAAACTTTGTTTTGAGGCTTTTTAATGGACATCGAAAGTACTTGGGATGTGGAAGCATCGTCTGTCGCAACCAAATGTGTCTCTGGGTTTTTAAACAAATCAACCAACACTGCAGATGTGTTAGAAGTCTTTAGAAGCTTAGAGACTTCTGAGTAGTGTGGAAAATATCTTGTAAAATGCTCATCATTACATATTAGACATGGATAAGAAGGTTTCCTTGCCGAAGCAGAGGAATCAAAAGATTTCTCTTGAGGGGGTTATCTTGTTTCTTCTTATTTTTCCTCTTCTTGCCTCCTAGTTGCTTTTGATTCTTTCCTTTTTCAGATGACATGACATTGAATTTGAAAGCGAGAGTGTTTTTTGATGTATTGTAAGTTTGATTGGAAATGGAAAGTGTTTGACCAGATGGTCTACCTGCCATTTGTGTGCTTGAAGAACCAATCACACCGTCACCGGCATGAGAGTCCTTACTCAATTGTGGAGGAGGAGGAATAATGAAAGCTAGTCAGGGTGCATTCAGAATCTTGTCATAGAGTGTGCAGGATTGTGTATAAATCAAATCCAAATATTGGGCATGAGCAATTACTTGCTCTTCTATGAAAAATCCACCTTTCGCCACATCCTTGGTGATTGATGGAAACAAGGATTTTATAAACCAATCAGCCAAAAGATGATCAGGAACATATGTCTTAACCATTCGACGATGACGCTGCCACACATGAATACAATTTGATATATGATTAGTAGTAGTCGGTTTAAAGTTGTTTGGGAGCTCCCTTCTAGTCTCGTATCTAATAGGTAACTAAAAGTGGGTCAGAAATGTGGTGACTAATATCATAAAGTTGTCGAAAGAAGCTCGCGGTAACTCAATGTACCACTTTGCAGCCGGACTAGTAAGCGTTATTTGGAAAAGATGGAGCCTAACTGAGTCATCATTTAAGGAGTTTGATGAACCCCACAAATGAAAATTCATGACATGATTTTATGGGTCTTCTACGAGATTGTCATTGAAATTAGGAATGTCAGAAGGTAACTTATGCGAAATTACCAACCACCAAGGCACATATAAGATTGGATCATTAGTGAGCCATTTTAAATTTGGTAATTCAAGAGTTGCTACAAACGACCACTATTGACTCAAGTCAGGTTGAGCATACCCAGGATATAATGAAATTTCTTGAGCAGTAGGTCTTTGCATACCAACATAGGGCATCTGGATTTGGTAACCTTGATAAGGTGGTTGTTGAACAAATCTGGTATAAGGTGGTTGTTGATAACCAGGTTGAATTTGCGGTTGTCCATAACTAGAAAATCCTTATTGACCAGGACCTTGGTAGGCTTGATATTGTCCAAACCCAGGTTGAGCTTGTTGGGCAAGCCCAAATTGGGGTTGGAATTGTTGAAATTGAGGTTCTGGATATTGGGGCTGCCACGGTTGGTTAATCAACTGTTGTTGTTGTTGGTACAACTGTTGTTGATTTAACAGTTGTTGTTTCCCAACAATGTAAGGTTGACCAAGTTGTGAATAAACTATACAGGTGTAAACCTGGGTCAGTCCAAATAAAGGTATACTAACCTAAGGTTGTTGGACCCCAGACACAAGCGGTTGTTGTATAACAGCCTAAGAGACTTGGGCGTCTTCACCTGAAACAGGTTGTTACAAGGTAGAAGGACCATCTTGTATAGGTTGAGATGTAACTGTTTGAACTTGTGACTGCAGTACAGTGGTAACAACAGGTGTATTAGGAATAGCTGACACAATTTTCATTTGTTGTGTTGGATACACAAGCCTTGGTTAAACTAGCATTGTTAGTTACCATTGATAGACTCACATTCCAAGATGACCTTAATACTACAGGATACTACCATATGATGGTCCTCTAGGATATGGAGGATAAGGTGAATAAGCATATTGCTCTCCATATGGTGGCAATCCAGTATGTAATGGATACATAGGTTGTTGTTAACTAGATTGCCCAGTTTGATATTGATGTGCAGGATCAAACTGCTGAGTTCCTGTTAATGAAGAACAAGGTAAAAATATGGTTTAGGACATGGGTGATGACCATGGTGTAGAAGAAACCCCTAAGTGGGTTCCAAATAAAGATTGGTAACCAACCGAGATGGGCGATTCACCATATAGGTGTGACTCAGGAGTAGTAGAAAGCATCAAAGAGATTGCGATAGAAGATTCTACCACAATTGCATCAGATGATACAGTCTTGGATGTTGACAGTTGTTCAACCATAGTTAACTGACCCAATATATGTCCTAAAGAATCAACTAGTACTTAAAAAGAAGTAGGATCAAAAGGAGCAGTAAAATGAGGAGTATGAGGGTAAAGATAAAGCCTTGTTCCAAAATGAAATGGGGTTCCAGGTGTAGTATCTTCTTCAAATTCTTCCTCAACATCAATTAAACCAGGTGG
The DNA here is from genome assembly GCA_000404065.3 of Pinus taeda. NCBI lineage: Eukaryota > Viridiplantae > Streptophyta > Pinopsida > Pinales > Pinaceae > Pinus > Pinus taeda. The sequence goes on from APFE031636483.1 coordinate 64,707, forward strand.
AAAAGTTCACCACCTAGTTCGTAATAGACTTCTGATGTTGATAAAGTGGAAGTTTCAGTAGTTACTGATGTCTAAGGGTTAACCAGTTTATCGTCTTCTGATAAAGTAACAGCTTCCAAATGTTCAAATTCGAAGTCCAGATGTTCTAGTAAAGGAACAACAGTTTCAAAGAGAGGTTCTTGAACAACTTCAGGTTCAGAAATAACTTCTAATTGAATTGTGATAGGTTTTGGATTAACTTTTGGTTGAACTAATTCAAGTTCAGAAGTAATTTCTTGTTGAGAAACTTCAAGTTGTGGATCAACCGGTTGTTGAACAACTTCGGTTACCATTTCACTAATATCAGTTATAGTGTCCTCAGGTAATTGTGAAACTTCGTCTTCAGTAACAGAAGTACCAGAAATAGTTGGAGTAACTGGAGTCTCAGTACTTACCAAAATGTATGATTCTGGTAATTCAGATGAAGAACCAGGAGTTCTTGATGTGCTTGACTTAGTTAAGTGAGACTGCTTTGACCGAATAGGTGTAGCTTCGAGCGGAAAAAAAGGTTTACTTGCTGCTCTCCATGAACGATGGCTAAGGGTTGATGTTCCTCCACAATTTCTTATTAATTTTATTACAAAAAGAAATAAACAAAAAGGGTTAAGCTAGGCAAAAGGTTTACCAAGCAACTGTAAACTGCAGAACACCTCCTGGCGAACCAGGAAGTACGGCAACCAGTCTCCCTGAATGATTTGTTCGGTGTATCACAGTGTATAAGGCGGCTAACTCGGTTACCTAAGGATGTATAGAAACCTAGTGTTGTCCTACCATATATACCCGAAGTTACGTGGACAAGCTACAATATACTCACGTACATGGAATGAGGTATCACACTTGGGATGTATTACAGAAAAGCTAGCGATGGTTGCTTTGTTTTGCGATGTTGGAACATGTCTCTAGCCTAGAACCACTAAATGTTTTTCATTAGATGAAAATGCTCCATTAGGTAATTTGAGGTTAATTTTAAGTTGACCTTGCTTAGGAATTTTCCTTTCAAGTTCACCACATGATGTATTGTAAAACTCCTAGGAATGAAACTATTATGATAAGCATTATTTCCATTCAATTTAACAATGAAAATCTTAGCTTATAGGGATATAACAATCAGATTTCTTTTGATCAAAGAGAAAAGAGCACAATCCAATGTAATTTACCTAAACTATTCCTATGAGCACACACAAACATTTTCAATGAAAAATGCATGTATTTCTTTTTGATTTCCTTAATGTGAACATGAACAAAAAGGAAACTAATGCACATATAATCAATCAATTTTTAACAGAACGAAAAATTTACGACAGTTCTGTTTCAAAGGAAAAGAATACTTTTACGACACTTTCTTTTAAACAAAGATTAATCGACTATAATCTAACTTTGACTATGGATTGATAATGACAAAGAAAAAATCTAAGAAACTTTAATCAACCAAGTTCAAGTAAGGCTAGCAAAGGAGATAAAAATTTGTTCTCTAAGACATGACATTCATTGATCAATCAACAAGAAATCAAATAGAGGAAAGTTGGCAAAAACTCAATCCAAAGGTGGGAAACTAACCCTAAGAGGATCACCACAGCCCTGACTGGGAGATAGTGTACTTCAGAGCATTGTCGCTAAGCCAAGGGTTCTCTCCAGTGCAATATGTTCCTCACAAACCTATGTTGGTGATAGTGAGCCATTTCCAGAGGCAATTGGACACAGATTTTACCAAAATTCAATGAAAAAGAGCTGAAATACAATCAATGAACACAAGTAGGGTCTGCAAGAGTGTCCTAGGAGGTGGATAAGCTACAAGGAAGGATGATATTCCCCATTGGAGTCACCAATTTGTTTTGGAGAATTTGGTATCTATGGATAAATACTAATTTCTTAGATAAGTAGCCATATCTAGAACAACAGTTTAAAGCACCTTAGCCTTTTCCTATAAGCAATAGATAAGACAAAGAAGATGAGAAGACCTAATTGTAGTTCCACTTTCCTCTTGACTCCTTTGTATCGATCCTTCACTCCTTCCCGTACTTAACACGTTTGAGAAGTACCTATAAACACAAACAAAGGAAAAAAAACCAATAAAGGAAAAATATATATTGAATACAAGTGAATGGAATGAGATACATTCACACATATAAGCATCATATAATAAGATAATCATATGGGAAAAATGTTTAAATACTTTATTGAATAGAAGAAGGAATTACAACCATCAAGTCCGATTTGAAGTCACTCCTCTAGCTTGGATCCCATCCACATCACATAAAAAGCATGACAAACTTGTAGTATAACAATACTTGTCTCAAGGTCAATTCCCATAGCAACATTATCTCCTTACAATTCAACATAGTCCAACCCCTAATCACTTTGGTCAGTGCCCAATTTATAGGAGGATGAAGGAGGTTTTGTCGTAAATGGAGGTATTGAATGGCCTTCCATACTTAGAATTAGTTCCATGGGGGAAGGGATGAGAGGATAGGATGCATCTTAACTCATTCCTCATCCATTTTCAAGCTCATAGGAGTTGATAAGTGAGGGAAACTTCTAGATGACTCCAAGAGATAATAATATTCCCCAAACCCTATGTGAATTTCGCTCAATCTCGCCCAGCGCAGGTGAAAGAGGGCCTAAGTACTCTATAAAGCACCCTGACATGGACTCAACTTCTCTGCAGTGCACCCTTACATGGGCCTACCTGCGCTGGTCCCTTTAGAGGTCATCTCAGGATGTCTTCAAGTCATGACACTATATAGAAAGGAGGCTTTCAAAATGGTGGCTTGTTTAGGGAATGTAGCAACTGGAATTAGGGTTTGATGAACCCTAAAACACTGATTTGGGTGATGGGAGTGATGTGACCAAATGGATCTGTATCTATTGCCCCCTAAAGCATGAAGTTGAAAAATGTAAATGTCGAATGAAATGCTTTACGATGTGATGAGGAGGTTTCGAAGTGGAAGGTGACCTGCATCAATTACAATACATATATCATAGTATTTTGATTTTTACATGATTTAATGAGGGAAGGCATACCCATGATTAACATATAAACTTTCATTACATGTACATAGACAATCATCTACAGATATAGACCCATGAATGGATGACCATTAGTGTAAGGCCATTGTACATATGATTTAGTACTCCTGAAATCGCAACCCGGATGGATGAAACCAGATCTGAGGTCTTCTATCTCATTCAATCATTAGCTTAAGTATGACTCTAACGATGTGAATATGTGATATGAAGTCAAACATGGGAAGACATCATCTGAATACTAGCCAATGATGTAAGTTGTTAACAGGCGCGAGAGAAATCATCAATAATGATAATGATCCTCAAGGTACTGCAATACATTCTGCATGGTGTGAATGGATGATTTGATGTTGAACACCATAAAAATTCTTTCGGTCGAAGGTCACTGATGTCAACCTATCATCGGAAGCAACAAACCTGCCATTGATGTATGCAAGCCTCAAGGTATTGGAAGGGTGTTAGTAAGTCAACTTCTTGGATAATGTGATGATGTTGACAAGAAGAGTCTCGTTATAGGAGGGCGTTGATGCATCACACATCAACGACAAGAAACGAGTGTAATGATTTTGGAGACGAAATTTGACTAACGACATAAGCTTTAAGAATGACGGTCATGAAAATGAAGGTTTATGGTATTGCAATGGATGAATTTTAACTCGACGACTTCTCTTGACCATGTTGGTGACACTGAAATGAATTGGTAGCATTTACCCAAAACAAAGTGATGGATGGTTTCATAGACCAACGGTATGATAACCATCAAGTTAATAACCCAACCCAAGTAGTCATAATGATGAAGTGGAAGTGTCATGTTCAAGAGAGACCTGCTACCATAAAGTGGTTTCCCCTTTTTCCCATTTTTTGAAGTCGTTGCTGACTAGTACCTCTTCATTTTTATCAATCTTGAGGAGGATAATATATTCTTCTTGTATAATGCCACCCTTGGGGTGAATCCATCACTATGTTATGTCTTAATGAGTCTAGTGAGGGTGAAACCCGGTCTTGTCTAGATGGACAATTTTGCTGCTATTTGATGTTTTAACGAGTTTAATGACAAAGATAACTCAGCCCTTTCCATGTTTAGAGAGTTTGAAAAGGGACAAAAAGAAAGCTCCACAAGTTCTTTTTCATAGATTTGTCTCTCAAGCTCGAAAAAGTGCAAAACAATACGAGAGAGAAAATATTGACCATGTTCGGTCAATGTATTCCTTTTTTGTAGTTAATCTATCTCAGCCTGAAAAGGGGTTAAACTTATACTGACTAGATGTCGATTCCAATTTGTTAACGAGCTGAAAAGGACAAGCACTCGGCAATATTTTCATGTTTATAGAGTCTGAAAAGAGCTTAAAGAGGACTCCAAGGGGATTCCTTTTTCGTTATTTAACAGAGCTTGAAAAATAGATAAAAGTATGCTCTATGGTCAAAGGTACAATTTACAATCGAGCACGTCAAATTTTGTAAGTTAGCTGCAAAGCCCTGCTCAAAACAACACCAAATTGATTACAAATACATGTTTCATAGGTAAAAATAGGAAAATACTAATGCTTACTTGATTAATGAACATGAAATAAACATAAAACAAGTTTTTACCATGAAAGTTTTACCATTTGAGACTTACCATTCGGTTTTGTGCTCTACGTATTTGGTGAAGATGAACTCTTCTTGAGAGGAAGATATCCCAACTACTGCTAGGATTTGAGAAACTACTTCGATGAACATTCTTCAAGCTCTCGATCATTCTTTGAATTTCTCCTGCTATTTTATGATCCATGTCTAACAAAATGAATTAGTAAAAAGGGGTTCTTACAGCACCCCAAAAACGTTTTATCTTTATAGATTTGAAATTTTTAGCTAAGTGAATTGAAAACTACTAATTGCAATAAAACTCACCAAATTTGCTTATTTGGACAACTAAACATTGGAGCAACCCCCAAAATAGTGGATGTGTGGCTCTTCACTCACGTTTTACCATACACTCTCTGCCCTCTGATTTCCCTACAACTAAGATCACACAAAAAAATTGTGAAAGAAACTAAGCTCTAATCCCTTTAGCACCTCCCCGACAACGACACCAAAAATGTTGGGGAAATTATATGTGTAATAATTTCAACATTAATTTATCAATCTGGGACTCATAAGCTTTGAGGCACCAATGCAAGTATTGTAGGATCAGATCATCTAACATAAATTAATATCAGATTCCTATTTTTGAATTAAGTAGATAATGCAAATAAACACTTTTAATCTCAATCTAAATCAATCAAGCTTAATTTCAATGCAAGTAAAATTTAACTACAATGAAACCACACTGACATGTTAACTATGAAACCAGCTTAAATTGATCTATTGATTCTTAAAGGAAAAAGAAATTTCAATTAAATTATCTAAGTTTATAAATGAAATTGAACTGTTGTCACAATACTATGAAATCAATACCTATGCTACTATACTTGAAATGGAAATTGAGCTTATCCTACCATCCTAGAATAAAACTGAATTATCATGTGGTATATGAATGAATGAAATCGATTCTATTTTATAACTTGAATCAAATCACACTGGGAATTCTCTGATTTAAATCACACTACTTGAATTTAATCACAATGCTTGAAATCAATCACATAGCTTGAATTAAATAACACTAGGAATGTTCGAATGAAATCACACTTTGAATGTAAATCCTATGACCTAAATAAGCTGAAGGACTTGTTTCCAATTGTGGTGATCCATTTCCAATCCTGGAGCAAGCCTAAACTAACTTAATAAAAATGAAATTCAAAACACGGTCATAATACTTACAAACAATTTAGAGATGAAGCGAAATTTAATTAAGATTCAATTATTATTACAAAAGAGCTTCAATCCATCCTTTATTCCTTCCCTACTTCCCTTCCTTTTACAAACTTAAAAAATTTACATAAAAACCATGGATGAGCCATTTATAAGATTTACAAGGTGAATTAGTCATTTTCCTCAATTATGGAAAATTGACCAATTTTAACAAACTGACCCCAAAGATATTGGCATATCTTCCTAACCATGGAAAATTTTGGAAAACTGTTTGGAGGTAACCTACCTTGTTATATTTTCAACAAGAAAATATCTTGGATTTTTCTCATTCAAATTCAGCTCCTCATAAATCGTGGGCAAAGTTGGCTCTCTCGCTCTTTTTGAAAGATTCTAGAACTCTGGAAAAATAGTCACTTTTTATAAAATTTCCTCCAATACCTGCTTATAACTTTTAGCAAAATTCGAATTTGTAGAAGTTTTTTTGGATATAGATAATTGGTCATATGGTTAACAAACCCATTTTCTCAAATATTCCATATTAACCTCCATCGACATGAAACTCGAGGTCAAACTTGGCAATTTGGAAACTGTGCACATTTTGAGCAGATTTGTTAATTAGGTCCTAGGGACCCACATGTGTGACCTGATTGAAATCCAACACATGGAAATGTATTAAAGAATTATTTCAGAAAATAAACTCCCTGAAGTTTCGTTGGAAGCATGGATAAATGTCGAAACCCCAAATTGGATATTCCTGTACTCTACTTGTACCAAGTAGTTCAACTGACTCGTGAAGAATTTCAGCGATGGAACACTGTGGCAAATGAAATTAGAAAAACATCATTAGTAAATCATGGGAAAACCATCTTTAATCATACAAAATATAAGAAATTAATGATCATCAACCATGAGGCATAATACATGAATTGGGGAGAAGTGATGGAATTATGGTGTGAAATGAGTGTAATAGTACATGAATATAGGTTATGACTGGTGTTATTGAATGATGAAAAAATGGGCATATTTGAGTCCCAACAGTCAGTTATAAAATACTATATAACATCTATATTTGTATCCATGTATCTCTTTCTTATTCACTCTCTCTATATCACCTCCCAAACATACAAACTCTCTCTATATATCTATTTCTCTCTCTCTCTCCCCCTCTCCCTCTCCCTCTCCTGCTCACTCTCTCTCTCTCTTCCCCTTCTCTCTCTCTCTCTCCTCTCTCTCTCTCTCTCCCCTTTCCCTTTCCCTCTTCCCTCCCGCTCTCCTCTCCCTCTTACCTCCCGCTCTCCTCTCCCTCTTACCCCCTGCTCTCCTCTCTCTTCACTCTCTCTCCATCTCTCCTTTCTCAGTCTCTCTCTCTCTTTCTCTCACCCTTCTCTCAGTCTCACTCTCCTCTACATCTTCCCTTCCACTCTCGTCTCTCCCTCTCTCTGTCCATCTCTCCCTTATCACTCCCCCCTCTCTCTCTTCCTTCCTTCTCTCCTCTCTCCCTCACTATCTCTCCATCTCTCCCTTATCACTCCCTCTCTCTCTCTCTCCACCTTTCTCCCTCTGGGTATTTCTTCTTCCCTTCCTCTCTTTCCCCTTCCAACTCCATCCCTGTCTATCTCTCTCCTTGTCTATCTCTTCCTTCCTCTCTCTATTATTCTCTCCCACCTCCCTTTGTCTCTCTCCCCCGCATCACTCTTTGTCTATCTCTCTCTTCTCTCTAACTCTATCACTATCTCCTTGAATTCCTATTATGGCAGACAAATCACTCTTGCAGATAGGAGAAATCTCCCTAGATTCCAAAGATATCTAGTAATAAATAAAACAAGTGGCTGATACCTTTCCTTAATTCACAACTAAAGTGTAGAGTATGAGATATGCAAGAGCCTCTTATCTTTCTATGAAATTCCTATGGAAGTCCATTATTTTCTCTCAAAATCTCTTCCTCATTGTTGAAAGGAAGATTTGCATAAATAGAAACAAACAAGGCATAAAAGCATAACGTAGATAAAGATGAAACACAAACAAAATAAAAAATTGCAACATATCATATATCATATGATTGAAGCCAATATTTAGTTATAAATCATGCAAAATATCATGGAGCTTTGCAAAGAAAATTAAGACAAGTGCAACTAAGAAAAACATTTTCTTGTATTAATATTTGAACAAGAAGAAGAAATACAACCTTGTCTTGATGATGTAAGCCTCCTCCTAGCAATATCCAATCCTCCCTTAGGTGACAAGCTTTCCAACCCTATTTGAACAATTTTTTTTTACAATAATAAGTCCCCCCTTAGCCCCTTGGTATTTGTTGAATTTATAGGCCAAGAGGAGGAGGTTTGAGATCATCTTCTTAAGGGATGAGATCCTCAAAAGCAGGGGTTAGGGTTCCACAAAGGGAGGAAGTTTTCTCCATGAACGAAGGGATGAGGCCCAAGTATATAGAGGCTCAAGGCTTTTAGTTGTGAAATATTCCTCCAACAAGGCTCCTAGAAATCACTTTTTATTTTTTTCTTTCGTTAAATGATTTGCGCAATTTCCAGTGGAAGATAGAGCACAAATTTTTGCAAGCCACAATGGTCAAAATTGTGATTGCACAGATACTGGTTAGGAAACTGTGAAAGTTCTTAAAAGTAGCTTCCTTGAGGATTGTGATCTAGGAATTTTGTTTTCTTTTGGATTTTTTTCTTGCAAAATTACAAGGGAATGCTTGGAACACTTAATCGGACAGCGAGAGATCCAGATTGATGGTCATTTTCCTAATGGTGACAAAATTATGTGTAACAGATTTCCCCCTAAAGTGCAAATTCAGAAAAGATGTTTGAGGACTCAATCACTTTATCATGAGTAATTTCATATTAGAGACCATGGTTGGAGAGCTGAAACAAAAAATGAAGGGTTACAATACAATATATTCATATAATGATCACTGAGGTAGGTATGCACATAATAAGATAAAAAGTATCTCAAAGAATCAATATGGAAATATACAAAGATCCATGTCATCAATAGACACAATATGGACGCAACCATTAAATATGGATCCATATTTACAATCATGAACATTTAAAACTCCATGCAACCTTGATGGATGAAACTATATCCAGGGTCTTGGTTTTCATCTCTATCAATCCATAGTATGAATCTAATCATGCGAGTAAATGTATCGAAGTTGAACATGGTATAAACTACATGATTACCTGGGTTGATTAGTCATTTGTTATGAGGAGTGGCTCATGCTATAGTCTACTATCATGATCATCATGCTTAGATACTAGTCATAGGGCTAGATTTTATTTTTTGATCTATCACCATTTTTAGATAATAAAGCCCACAAGGCCTCATATGTCTTGGATGACATTTTCTTATAAACCAAATTTTTTTACATGCATTATGATTAATGGAAACTAATTATATTTTTCAACTTATTTTGTACAATGTGTGAATTACTATTGTTTTCCTTTTACAAATTTTTCAAATTTCCATCTAACACATAATTAGTGAATGCATCAGTTAATGCGTTTAAATGTCTTCAAATATACTAGTATTCAATGTAATCGAATTCTCTTTCCAAGAGATAGACCCAAAAAACATCATTAGCATTATAAAACTTCTTACTCAATAGACATGATTTAAATATAATACTTTGAGTTGAAAATCCAACCTAATGATGAACTGATGAATACAAAATGAAATGGCATCAGATACTAGAACAATAAATGCACTATATTCTGCAATATTATGCATTGTATGACCAAGGCATATTACATGGAAACTTGCTAAGTGATTAGTGGGTGAATAAATGGCACAAGATGTGGAAGACAAATTCTGAGTACTCTGACTAGAGCCATCATCATAGCCAACGTAAGTTTGAGGGAGCATCGACATATGCAAATCAAGTGTAACACAAGAAAATAGGGGAAGTAGTAAAATATCATAAAATGATGCGAAATTTCCACACAAAAATATGATACAACTATGTACAAAGCATTCACGCAGTCAATTAGGCATAGAACTTCTTTAGGTAAAGCCCATTTCTAGGTTTTCCTAAAGGAATATCATCATAGTTAACTAGCTCATAAGCCCCTTTTTCCAATGCAAATTTTATGATGTAGGACCATGCCACATAGGTTCGAACTTACCAACGTCTAATTTATCATTTTCTTGATTGTAAACGAAGACCATGTAACCTTATGAATATGTGTTAGGCTTTATATTTTGATCAAAGTATGCCTTAACTCATTTTTTATGAGTCTCGCTAGCTAATGAGACATCAAAGCGAGTTTCAACTAACCGCGTTAGGTATAAAAAGTGTTCTTCTTCTGCAGAAGTAGTAGGTAATAATTCAATTTCTAGTTTTAATGACAAGATTTCACATTCAATGGGTAAGAGTGCTTCCAAACTATAAACCAATTGGAAGGGTGTAAATCTAGTTGTAGTTTTTTCTTAGGTTTGATATTCCCACAAAGTTGAGAAAGGCATCAAATGCATATTTCATTTATGATTTTTTTTGTAGCGGCTACAACATCCCTCCAAAATTTTTCCTACTCTTCGTTTTGGAGCTTCCCTCCTAAAATCAAAGCAGCTTGTCTTACACTACCCATGTACTTATACTTTCATTAAGTTTTATCTTTTTCTTTACACCTTGTGTTTTCTTACTTTATTTGTCATCTAACCACAAGCTGACCTGGTGACTTGGTTACAAACTAGTTCTAGCACTGCCTTGATTATCTGTTCAATCCTTGAGGGAAACAAACCTTGCCCTTGAGAAATGTGTAGTGCAACCTAGCAGTGAGCTTTGGCTCCAGAATTGTGTAGACCCAGCTAGCAGCTTGTCTTCAGCTAGGAAATTGCACAAAGCATGAGAGATAGTAAGTGAACGTTCAACTCTAGAAATATGCATAGTGAACTGACGACCTTCCCATAGATGGGAAATTGCGAGCCTATGAGGTGACCTAGAGGCACTCAGCGAAGAAATTGCGCAAAACTTGTTGTGCTCAGAATATTGCTCAGTGCATGAACCAAAGATTTGCTTGGTCCTTCCCAGAATTGCGCAATCTTTCTAGAAAGTGCATGGAAGTTTTCTTGAAAAGAAAGGAGTTGAGAGGAAAAGCATCCCTAGGAAGTAAGGATCTATTATTAGTTTCCCGAAGGTGACACATTGCCATTTTTAGATGTTTTTGCCAGGTGTTGTTGTTGTCCTTGATCTCAAGCATATGTGTCATGAACTCCATTTTTCTCAACTCTATTTAATGGAAGCCTTAAAGTTCACTTATACATTTGATCATCAATCTCTAGCTTCCCTAGGAGATCAAGGAGCCTTCAGAGCATTGTCATCACTTTTTGGGTTGAGTTTTTCTTTTATCGCCTTTTGCTGCTTTTTTTATTGCTTTTTTCTGTTTAGATTGTGAGAGTGTTGTTTCACTTGTTTTTTTGAATTATTGCTGTTGTTTTAAATTTTTTTAGATTGTAGAAGTGTTATTTCAAGTTACATATTTCCTTTTTGAAGTGTTGCATGAGATTTCCTATTTTTGCACCAATGGTCGCTGTTGCGGAGACTCCTTTTACATGCTTTGTTTTCCATCCGTTTAAATGATTGCTACACTTGTTTCACATGCATACATATACACAGTTATATTTCACTCAATGTCACAACATCCTTCATATATTCTTTTTTTCACACTCTTCATGGGTAGATTTGGGCTCCAATTTCTCGTATCTCACATCTCACTCCGTACACTCCGCAATATGGGAGCTCAAGGTCTCTGCCTTGGCTGATGAAATTGTGCAAATCCTATCCTGGGATGACCCCAAATGCGCATCTCTAGGGGCTAGTCTCCCAACTTGGCCATTGAGACTGTGTAATGTGCAGTCTCTCATAGGACCTATCTGAGACTTAACTTCGCATTGCGTAGTTCCAGTCATCAAGCTTCGACATTCATTGCGTAGTGTACAGTTCCCATAGTTAGTTAGTCACCTCTTGTTAGTCAAAATTGTGCATTTCCTCTCATCAGAAGCCCTGGTTGCTTCTTGAGCATGTTGCAAAGTTATATTTGTAAGAGATAATTTTTTTTTTCCATGAGTGTCCTTCTGTCCCACGGGTAGCACACCTGTGAAGCACTTCTCTCCAGCAATCATTGTACCATGGAATCAAAGAGAGATGCTTCAAGAAAGACCACTAAAAGAAGTATTGGGGAAGCAATTGAGAATTCACCAATTTACTTGCCAATATATGCTGATGCCCAACACTAACATGGCAACAAGACCAGTAGTAATGGCAGAAGGCAACAATCGAATACAGGATTAGGTAAAGAGGACATTAATGACATAATAAATGGAGAACAACGTTGTAGAGTGAAAGGGAATTTAGTATTCATGCAGGAAACTCTGATAATAGAAGGAAAATGAAACAGAGGACACAGACAATAGAATAGCATAAGATAGAAAAGAAGATCTTACAGGTACCAGAACAAATATTGCAACAAGCAGAACAAGAACCAAAGGAAGAGCAAGAGCTAAGGAGGAGAGAACTAGAAAAGAAGAAGAAATAGGAAGAAGAAAAAAGGAAAGGTGTAATGAAAAAGCAAACAATGCCAATACCAGTGGATGAGTTGGAACAACCATCAGCTCAGTAAGAGAGTGAATAGAT
>APFE031636485.1:0-15982 GCA_000404065.3 Pinus taeda
GATTATAGGGAGCTCAACAAGCTCACTATTAAAGATAAGTTTCCCATTCCTGTCATTGATGAATTACTGGATGAATTGCATGGATCGATTTAATTTACCAAGTTGGATCTTCATTCAGGATATCATCAAATCAGAATGAAGATCGAAGACATTCCGAAAACAACATTTAGAACTCATGAGGGTCATTATGAATTTTTGGTCATGCCTTTTGGCCTTACCAATGCACCTTCAACATTTCAAGGTTTGATGATATCAATTTTCAAACCATTCCTTAGAAAATTCGTGTTAGTATTTTTTGATGATATACTAATCTACAACAAGTCTTGGAAGGATCATGTTGAACATGTTGACAGGGTGCTGCAACTATTGGAGGAGAAACAATTATATGCAAAAAGATCCAAATGTTTCTTTGGAGTACAAGATGTGGAATATTTGGGTCATATTGTATCTCATGAAGGAGTTAAGGTAGACCCTAGCAAAATTAAAGCCATTAAGGAATGGGAAATCCCCACATCCATAAAGCATTTGCGAAGATTTCTTTGGTTGACAAGGTATTATTGCGAGTTTGCTAAGAATTATGGGAAAATAATAGCACCTCTAACAACATTGTTGAAGAAAGATGCATTTTCATGGACTCCAGAAGCAACAAAGACCTTTGAATATCTTAAAGAGGCAATGTGCCAAGCACTGGTCTTAGCTACACCAAACTTCACAAAAACCTTTATTGTGGAATGTGATGCTTCCGGAAATGGAATTGGTGTTGTTTTAATGGAAGAAGAAATACCCATTTCTTTCGAAAGTCATCCAATCAAGGGAAAGTATTTACACAAATCTATTTACGAGAAGGAAATGTTGGCAATACTACATGCGCTTAAGAAATGGCAACCCTACCTAATGGGAAGACACTTCAAGTAAAAAACGGATCATGATAGCCTTAAATACTTTTTAGAACAAAGATTATCCTTCGAAGAACAACAAAAATGGGTTACAAAGATTTTGGGTTATGACTTTGAAATCATATCCAAAAAAGGGAAGCGAAATGTTGTGGCAGATGCACTCTTAAGAAAGGATGAGGATGTGGAAGCATTGTTGTGCACCATTTCTATTATCAACCCAGATTAGATAAACGAAGCAAGGGAGGAATGGAAGAATGACGAAGAAGTGTGGGAACTTATTCGAAAGTTACAACAAGATTCCAGTACATCTGATACATTTAGCTGGAAAAATGATTTGTTATGGTACAAAGATCACTTATACCTCTGTAAGAATTCCCAACTCAAACAAAAGATTCTTCTGGAATTGTATGCTTCTCCCTTAGGAGGGCACTCATGATTTTTAAAAACTTACCACAAGGTTAAGAAGGAATTTTTTTGGGATGGCCTTAAATCAGATATTCAAATGTTTGTGGCAGAACGTTTGGTATGCCAACAAAATAAAGCTGAAAAAATTAAGACACCAGGTCTTATCCATTCCAAGACAACGTTGGGAGGAGGTTTCAATGGATTTTATTACAGGTTTACCCAAGTCTGAGGGAAAGAGTGTCATCATGGTGGTAGTTCACAGACTTACCAAGTATGCACACTTTTGTGCATTATCACATCCATTTAAAGCCAGTACAGTTTCTACGACATTTATGGAAACAATTAAAAAGCTACATGGAAACACAAAGATTATTATAAGTGTTAGAGATCCCATTTTTACAGGAAATTTTTGGATAGAATTATTTTCTTTCCTTTAATACCCTATATTATTCTCTATTTTTGACCAAATTTACCTCAAAACCTACTCACCACTTGCCCATCTTCTTAAAGAACATAACTTTTAGCATCGTTATGTATATATGAGGTAATTTATATGTCAAAACATGATTTTTATGTTTTCTTGTAGTAGAAATAGAATTATTTGATTTCTTATACTCTCTGATTAATTTGATTGGCTCACAAAGATGTCTAGACCATGTCCCTACTCATTCGGTACCTATGCTCCTACTCATTCGGTACCCATGTAGCAATATGGTACTTGTACTCCTACGCATTTGGTACCAATGTTAGCAATATGGTACTCGGGTTCTCTTCTAGTACTAGTATATTCGCTGATTAGCTGCTCGTGTTTTCTCCACCATGTACTTATGTTCAACATACTCATCCGCTCATCCGACATCAACATCAACACATGTGTGATTCTTGTATCCGTGTTCCAGTGACTATGTGATTCTGTTACCCACGTTCCAGTGGTTGTGTGATTCTGGTACGTGTGTTCTAGCACCTGTATTATTCCAGTATCAGACACTATCCTCCAGGATTTGTGATTCAACAAATGGGTTTTGATGGAACCAAAACAATTGTTCGTCAAAGGCATCCTCCTTACATATCGAATTGAGATATGCTTCTTCCTCATGCACTTCGTGTCATGAGGATGAAGCCGAATATGTAAATTAAGCTAAACTGTAATGATTTGATATTATCTTATGTAACCTTGGTTGTAATTGTCATTTCTCTATAAGATAGGGATTGTAGATGATAGCCAGTTAGTGAGTTGGAGAGAATTAGGAAAAACCAATGAAGGAGAGACATAGAGTTAGACTCAAATCTGCATAGCATTGTTATGTTAAGATGTGATTGAACCATTAAATGTTGTAATCTTCCTTTTTGAATTAATAATATGAGTATCAATTGATAAGTTAGTGTGTTAATAAATTTTTTAGTTTTGTCAGTCTTAGTCTTTAATCTTTCCTTGGTAGCTTGGAAAGGGCTCACCGAAGCCATCAATGCAAGTTCTTATTCTAGTTATTATATAGTTTAGAAGTGTTTTAGAGTTTGATGCAATTCCAATCTTGTTTTATGTAAGTAATTTCTGAGTGACAATTCCTTGGTTTTTGTGAATGCAAATTGTACTTTCTTAAGTTACATATTTAATTGTTGATTGCTATCTTGAAGAATAGGAAGGCCAAGATCAGATATCTCACCATTCACTTACATGTGCTGATAGTAAAGACTCTTCTCATACATTTCTTGTACTAGAATACATAATTTTCTTTGGAACTAGTTTTGGTTGCTTTGTTTAATGTTTCAATGCAGTGAATTGATTCTAGTGTAGTGATTGAGATCAGCTACTATAGGAAAATAGAGTTGAATCCATATTTTCATTTCATGAGCCTGTATACCTAAGCAAGAACCATTAGATTACATTGCTTATTAAGATTTTATTTCTGAGTTTTTCTTTGAAATTGTGTGAGGAAGTTGGTATTGGATTTTATCTAAGTTATACTCATTAGACATAGGAACTTACCTATTATCAATACATATAGTGCATTAACTCTATTGATTATGATTCCTTGGTTGAAAATTTAACATTGTGGTGTTATATCATTTATATAATTGCCCCAACATTTTTGGCGTGATTGCTGGGGAGCTGTAAACGGTAATAGGTAATTATTTGTTTTTTGTGTGGTTTTTGGGTGATATTGGGGATGACCTAAGGGTAGAGAGAAGACAATAAGATGTGAGTGAAGAGCCATGCATCCACTATGGTGGGGTTGCTCCAAATTCTGGTTGCCTCTAATTGATCCTCTAGTTTCTTTTTCATATGCATAGAATTAAAGGTAGGATCTAAAGCTTCATTGTTCTTTATTTTTCTTTGCAAGTGTGTTTTCCTTTATATTGATTCATGGAAAGAAGAGAATCCTAACTTGTGTGAACATATAACTTGGTGATAGTAGGATCCTAGTTGCACGGCGGTGCTTCAAATACATGATTAGATTTCTTGCATTTGTTTTAAGTGTGTTTTCTTATTATTTATTTAGGATTTTTAATAAGAACGCCATACAATAATCCATGTGCATGACAAGGATTAGCAACCAACAAAGTAGTATGCAAGGATGATCAAGATTTTGGGATAACTCTCTCAAATACTAACAGAAACTAAAATTTCTTCTTCTCAGGAAGAACAAATCTTGACAACAGTCAAGAACTTATCCGCCTCTCCAGAAGTGATAGACGAACAAAAAATCCATGAACCACATCCACAAGAAGATCTTTGACCTTGCCATATTGTCGAAGAAATTAAAGAATCATGGACCACATCCAATGGAGAGAAACCATTAGAACTGAGATTGAAATTATTTTTACATGCTTATCTACAGATCCTATAAGAACACAAGTGTATAGTCATCTCTTAATAAAAGATCTGCATGGCATGGAAAACGAGGATATGCCAAATGAGCCAAACAATGAGGTAAACCAAGTGCATTTTCATGTTATTGAAAATTGGTTTCAAACAACTGTAAGGCCATACCACTCCTTCATTCTTCCTTACTTCTTGACATCGTCATTAAAATAATTGGTTCTTCATACCTAGGTATGCGTTGAAGATTATATTTTAAGCTTGATTATGAATTCATTTTTATACCTATTGCGCACATGGTTACATTGGAAATACTCCTAATATTGAGGAGAAGAATTTATTTTTCTCAAGTAGAGTAGGGTAATAAATAAATAAATGTTGCATATAGTAGTTAGTTTAGTTATAACATATAGTGCAACATCTTTCTCATTTGTGTTCAATAAGTAGGGATGTTAATAGCCAAAATTAATTAGTTGAAAATAGGAGATATATGTTCCCATTGCATATTTCTGTTGGGGTCTCTTTCAGTTCCATATTGTTTTAATGAATATGCCACACAATCTTATTTCCAACTACAACATGGTTCAATTGTTACTTTGCTTTCCCACTTATTATTTCTTTTCCATTATATTTGTTTCTAGTTTTTCTTTTTAACTATGACCATTATGTTTAGAATTGTATGTAAACTTGGAAATGATTGCATAGCAACATCATCTAGTTTTTCATATCAATTTTTTAGTACCATGTTTCATATAACCAAGTATCGAGAATTCTGGTACCAATTTTCTATTTTGCAAGAAAAAGCAAGATCTAAGGGTATTTTTCATTTGGGATGTTAAAAATGAGAAAGACATCTACATCAATGGAATAGAAAACTTAGGAAAGTATTTGATGACATATTTCATTTTTCCTTAAGTTATTAAAGAGTATGCATTCTTGATTTATCAATTTTAAGACCGCTATTTCTCAAAGATGATATAAGAAATCATTTTCATAAAATTTGAAGTGAAGGATAATTCCAAAGTATTCATAGTTTTTATTCCTATTTTTAAATTTCATTTTTCTTATTCATATAGATTTTTGATTATCAGTACAAGATAGTTGCTCAGAATATAGTTACGAATGTATACAAGGGGATTAAAATAAAGTTAAGAGGTCCATATAATGATACCAATGAAACTAAACTTTAATACTATAATCATAACACCAAAGCATGATCTTCGAGCATCTTTATTAAGACTTGCAAGAGAGTTAATGAAGTCTTTGTTCATAGTGGAGCACTACTTTAAAATCAAAAGCATATATGAAAACTATGATTAGTAGGAATTCATGTGCCTTTTGGTTATTATTTGGTTAGCCTCATCCATCTCACATTAAAAATGGACCATTCATGATATGTCCTTTGAGTACTTATAAGTACCTTATGCGTATAAGACATTGTGAAGGTAATCTAAGTCACTCTGAAAGGTATCATCCTATACCTTTAAGGGGCTTTCTGAAGCCGCTCCCCCATCTACCAATTGCAAAAGTAATGTTAGCTAAGCCTAAAATGGTAGGAAGCATGGACTAGAGCCGTCAATGTAAAAGAGGTTTAAGAGATTAACCCGTTGAGGCTATGGACGCACGAGTACTAGCTTGTGATATCACTAGGAAAACCCATCGGGGCTATGGATGCTCATGGGAAATGGGGCATTCTGCCTAAAGAAGTGTTAACCAAACCAAGGCTTTTGTCTACATGTGTGATGGTTACTCTATAGTATTACAATAAAAAGAAAGCATGTGTGGATGAAGTCAAGGGTAAAAACCAACTTCATAAATTTGTTGTTGAAGAATGGCCTTAAGGTAACCTTGAGTTCTCTATCATTAATTGTTCATGTCATATCTAAGATTTAATTGTCTTAGAAGTGGGACCTATGATTACAAAGAACTAATAAAACTCAACTACAAAGATTATATGTAATACTTGGATGACTATAAGACTTTGGGATTTGGTTAGTAGTAACTAAATTTTCACCAGTTCATCATTTCTCATGATCATAACAAGCCTCCTAGCTGCAAGGAAGGAGAGCCCCTTAAATTTATAAAAAGGTTTCTTTTCTTGAGCATAAAACTACTAAATATTGATGAAATCTTATGTAATGAGTGATTTGAAATTTCTCTTATGCTTGGTGTTAATTTAGCATCATTGTAATAGTTTTGAGATGAATTATTTTTGTTCAGTATTCATCTCATTAGCTCCATTTTTTTTTTTCAAGGTCCTTTGTACTGAGTCATCATCTCAGCGACCCTCCTCACTTCTTCAGTACCTTACCTTGCTTGCATGAGAACATGAAAAATCTCAAGCATGGGGGAGTGGTTTTTGGGACCATTTTCAACATCTTCATTTTACTTTCTTCAGCTTCCTTCAGCATATTAGATTAGCACTCATCAAATTCGGCTCTTCCAAATCATTTAGTACCCTCAGCCTTACTTTGTCTCATTTTTTGACACTTCCACTGCAATTTCAAAATTCTTGTACCAGTGCATTGTTTGTAGTTTTTCTAGCATAAAAAATTCGCATGCATCATCAATAATCACTCACACTTACTTCAAGCTTGACCCACAAGACATGCTAAACTACAAAGAGAAGCCTACATGATTCCAATTTGAAGACTATGTACTGTGGGTATCTTATGAAACTTCATCCAGTGCTAATGTAGTTTTTTGTGTTCATCTAACACCGGGAAGCAGGTTTTGTGTTCATCCAATACTGGAAGGAAGTATCCTTTATTCACTCGGTACTGGAAAATAGTTTTTATCTGGTACTAAAAAGTCTTTCTTGTGTTGATCCGGTAATGAAGGTATGAGGTCAGTGTTTTATTTTCTACTATTAAGATTCATATTAATCATGTGATGAATATATAATTACCCTCATGAACCTTTATTACCATCAGTTTATTAAACCCCTATCCTAAATCCTAGATTAATCACCTTTATTGCCCTGTTTTGCTAAGAAAAAAAATCATGTTTATGATATGATCGAATGGTGTAATCATGGGTGTGATTGGACAAATGCCAATCATAATTTGAGAAAATCAATTATACGTTGAATATCTAATGTTGTGGGTTGTTTAAACGGTGTTGTCTTTCTTAACACCCTCACTACTCGTGCCCTTAGGATTTCTGATAATGAGAGATTAGATAAGGAGAAATCCCATCTCCTTAATGTCTTTGTGGAGAATGGCTATAGTAGGCACCTAGGTCAGAAGGCTTTCCTTAAAGCCTCTAGAAATTCGTTAATTAAAAAAGAACCTAAAGAACGCCTACTAGGTGTCAATCTTCCTTATGTCCAGGGAACCAGAGATAGGATTGCTTGGATCCTTAGAAAGTATGACATTCCCTAAACCTTTAGGCCCCTCAACACCATTCGTAAATCCCTCTGATCGATGAAAGATCCCATTGACCCTAAAGACATGAACGGAGTCTACTTGATCCCTTATTCTTGTGGGACCCCATATATCGGGGAAACAGGGCGCTCCATCCACCAAAGGATCAACAAACATGTAGCTGACCTAAAACATGGGAGAACCAAGTCTTCAACATTAGAGCATGTGGAAAAGACCAAGCATCAGGTTTGTATAGAGGAGGCCAAGGTTATTGCCAAGGCTGCGCAGTTCCATCACCGTAAATTCAGGGAAGCTATTGAAATTAAAAGAAGGCCCAACAATCTCAATAAAGATGATGGATGGAAGATCAGTAGTTGTTGGATCCCTGCCCTTTCTTCTTAGTCTTGCTTTCCTTTTCCCTCCCCCCCTTTTTAACCTTTTCGAGCTTTCGAGATTTTCCCTAAATTTCCCGAATCCTTCTCGTTTGAGCCTTACCTTTTCATTCCTCCTAAGGTGTCTCCTTTGACTCAGTGTTTTACTAATGGTCCTGTTCTTGACCTTCTTGTTTTTTAAAGTGTGTCACTCATTCTTTTTTTTTTTTCCTAGGAGATTTAAATAAATAAAAATTTAACCAATATTCCTTAATAGGTTATTATTTACATTAAATCAATATTATCAAAAACTCCCCTTCACTTATCCCCAATAATTTAAATAACTAATTAAATAAGTTAATTTAACAACCCTAGAATAAAATAATAAATAAATAAAAATAAAAAATATTATATTTACAAATAAAAAAAATAAAAATTCAAACCATTATCATTAATAGTTTCCACTAAATCAATCTTATTAAAAAAAGAAAAAAAAAAAACCTTAACCATCCCTAGTGATTTAATTAATTAAGTAAGTTAATTTAACAACCATAGAATAATATATAATAAAAATAAAATAGAATAGCATTCTTGTCCCTAAGGAATTAAATAAATTAATTTAATACCAACGAAAAACTTTCTTAAAACCCCCCTTTTTTTTCTCAGTAAAACTACGCTATTGTATTATGTACAGTGAAACTTTACAAACATGATATCAGTGTGTCCAAGGCCAACTGTGGTACTTTGGACTCATCTTACCCAGCAAAAAACCTGCCCTCGCAGGGGCTTCGCAACTAGACTTGAGCAATTCATGAAGGGCCAAAATAACCAAACCAGACAGATTAGTCCCACGCAGGGGCACAAAATCAAAACAGAACTGCCCTCGCAGGGGCTCAGGAACAAAACAGTACTGCCCATGCAGGGGCCTCATGAGACTATCGATGGTTTGCCTGACAGGCGATGCAAAATTAACAAGAGCAAGCTGAAGCTTTGGATTTGAAAATGAGAAACTAAAAAAAGAGCCATAAACCAAGACAGAACCTGAGAAGAACTGGATGAAGAGGATGTGAG
Organism: Pinus taeda; assembly: GCA_000404065.3. Classification (NCBI taxonomy): domain Eukaryota; kingdom Viridiplantae; phylum Streptophyta; class Pinopsida; order Pinales; family Pinaceae; genus Pinus; species Pinus taeda. Next base: position 8,930 of record APFE031636485.1, read on the forward strand.
CCAGCTGAGGGCTATTCCTCCGGCTTTTCCTCAACCACCCTACACCATCTGTATTTCTCTCGCAGGGCGTTCCATTCGTCCTCATCGTCCTCCTTAGAGGTCGATGCCTTCTGATTCTGAGGGCTTTTAGGAGCTTGCTCAGGTGCCTCCACAGGTTTCCTCCCGTCCTCGGCTGAGCTTCCACCTAGGAGTTTCTCCGGACTATGTGAACCTCCTTCATCTTCCTGGGGCTCCTCGATGAACAAAACCGAGACATGTGCATTAATACGGGGTTTTTCCATCGAACTGCCGAATGTGAAGATGGCGGAGCCGAATGCAGGTGCAGGGGCTGGTTCCGGATTAGAACTACTAGCATCCATGAATTGGCTAGCTTGAATGGGGGTGGCCTGAACCCCTCCATGGCAGTGACATCGGCAGTAGTGAAGGCAGGGCCTTGAGGATGGAGGACGAGACGGCCTTCCTCGAGCAGGTCCTCTCCTTCGAACCATCTTTATAGGAGCAGTGGGGCCTTGTATAATTGCAGGAGCAGGGTTGAAGCAGGGTTGAAGACAGCCACCAACCAAATTTGCTGGCTTGAGACGTAGACACCCCCCAGTTGAACGCAGACGCCACCCAACTGAACACAGATGCCACCCACCTTGACGCAGACAACCTGCAAAACGCAGATGCCACTCAACTGAACGCAAATGCCACCCGACTGGAGCTATAGCTTGGAGAGTGAGGCGGCATACAACATTATGATCCCTGTGGCCCAATTCATCACCCATTTTAACAAATTCGTCCTCCCCTCGGAACCTGTCTGCCATAACTACTGTTTGTAGTCTCGCCCTTTCACCTGACTTCGCATTGAATGTTGTTTGCAGTCTCGCTCTGTACCAACATTCCATGGCGGCGAGGAGAGCTATGAATGCTTGCCTCAGGCACGAGGAGGCACATGGCTAGCATGTGGCTCCACATTGACACCCGTCCAATCACCCGCATCCAGGGCCTCTGCATCACTTTGGATCAGGCTAGCAAATTCCTGAGCCTGTGCATTGTTTGGAATTATGGTTGTAATGCCACTGAGAAAGGTATTGGCATTTTCAACTCCTATGTTGGCCAAGAGGTCAGCAACCTTATTGCCTTCCCTTTTAGTATGCATGAAAGAGATGGCTCTGTTACTGCGAAGCAGTTGTTCAATGTCCTTCAGCCTTGCTTCGAGCCTCAAGCTGGTGGTGATTTTCCTTGCTTGAGATCCATTTTGGAGGCGTTTGGCCATGTTGATGAGGATCTGGGAGTCTCCTTCTATGACAAGAGGTTGAAGGTTGAGATTCCAGGCGAGAGAGAGTCCTTGCCAGAGACCCTCTAACTCTGCTAAGTTGTTGGTGTCCCAGCCTATGTTTCCAAAATAAATCTGCATGGGAGTGCCTTCATGATCTCTTAGGATTCCTCCAAAACCTGCAATTCCAGGGTTGCCTTTGGAGGCTCCGTCGAAGTTGAGCTTATAGGAGTGCTTTGGGGGAGCCTTCCATTTTCCTTTGGTGTTGTTGCTGCTTTTGGTCGGGCCACTCTTCTGAAGTTCCTGAGGAAGTTGCAATTGGCAGTTTCCTAGAATACTTTTCTCATTGGGTAGAGATGGAAGATCCTCCTGCGTCCATGGTCGAAGCAAAAATGTTTCTTTAAGATTCCCACAAAATTTCTTCCATATTTCCTCAATCAGAGAGCTTTGGTTTTTGAATATCCGTTTATTTCTTTCCTTCCATATGCTCCAGAGGATTAGACCTGGGATTATGTTCCATAAACCATTAAGGAGCTCGATTTTGTAAGGTCTCTGTGTCCAATGTCTTAAAGAGCTGATTATGTCGTTCTCCATTCTGCATCTTCTTTGACATCTGAAGCTAGCCTTTTCCCATAACTGATTGGCTAAGGGACATGTGTCCAAGAGGTGTTGGAGAGTTTCCTCATTATGCCTGCAGTTGTGGCAGATGGATGGACCATGAAAGTTTCTGCTTCTTAATTTGTCCCATGTGAGTATCCTCTTGTGTCCAACCAGCCAAAGGAAGTGAGAGACTTTGGGCCAGGAATCAAGCTCGCAAATTTTGCGCCAGATTGGATCAGACGGAGTGGTGATGTTGCTGATTATTTTGTATGCCTCTGAAGGAGTAAAGGTACCTTTTGGTTGGTATCCCCATTGAAGGATGTCATTTCCTTCATCATATCTGATGTTTCTTTTCTGAAGCTCCATCTCCAGCTGCTCAGCATCTTGAAGGTTTATGTTATAGATTAGCTGATTACCCTGTTTCCACTGCCTGAAGCCATGCATCGCATCCTGCATCCAGTACTATTGGACCTTTTCCTGTTGCTGCTCCTGCCTATTGAGTTCTGGAGCTGGGTGCAGAACACTATTGAGCTTTGGCATCTGGTTCCAAGCATCTGTCCAAAATCTAGCTATTCTGCCATTCCTTACTTCCCAAAAACTGTGTTTTTGAATTCATTGGTAGTGTTGTTTGGCAGCGTTCCACATTAGCGAGCCATTGACGTTGGGAGTGAGCCTGATGAGTTCCTCCTGAGGTCTATTGTTGGCGTATTTGGTTGTCCATAGTTTGACCCAGGGCTTGTCTGGATTAGTGACCCATTGCCACCAAATTTTTGCATTCATGATGGAATTACTGTGCTCTGGGTCTCTCAGTCTGATGCCCCCTTTATCTTTGGGAGTACAGACAGTGGCCCATTTTACAAGGGCCCATTTACGGTTGGTTGCCGAGCTACCCCAAAGGAAGCTACGCTGAAGATTCCTTATTTTTTTTATTACCCATTTCGGCGCTACTAAGTTTGAGAACAGATAGAGAGGCATGGCCTGAAGGACCGATTTGATAAGCACCACTCAACTGACCAGGTTTAAAGTTCTGTGAGTCCAGAGGTTAAGGCGGGATTCGAGCTTTTCAAGGAGAGATCGCCATGAGGAATGCTTTATGGCTGAGGCTGTGAGCGGAGCTCCTAGATAATTGGAGGGGAGGGTAGCAGAGGGGAATCCTAAGATGTGGGTAACCGCTATCTTGACTGAGGGTGGAGTATGAAAGAAGAAAATATGGGACTTGGAGGAGTTGATATTCGTACCAGAGGCTTCTGAAAAATCATTAAGCAGGTCTTTAAAGCGGGAGGCTTCCTGGACCGAGGGGTAACCAAATAGCATAGTATCATCGACAAACTGCTGGTGGGTATTGGCAGGGGTGTTATGAACAGATAGGCCTTTGAGCTGATGGGAGTGGAGGGCATTTGTGATATGACGCCCTAGACCTTCAGCCATTAGGACAAAGAGGAAGGGGGAAAGGGGGTCACCTTGCCTGATCCCTCTGGAGGGTTTGAAGGGCTTTGAGGGGATGCCATTGACGAGGATGGAGAATTGAGATGTGGTGATTAGACTCATGATCCATCGCACCCACATAGAGCAAAAACCAAAGGCTTTAAGCATGTGCTGAATGTAGGTCCAGCTGAGTTTATCAAAAGCCTTAGAGAGGTCCAGTTTGAGAAGCATACCTGCCTGCTTGGAGTTCTTGAGGAAGTGAATTATCTCGTGCGTGAGAAGAATTCCGTCCATGATCTGACGCCCTTCCACATAGCCTGACTGTTCCAGAGAGATAAGCAATGGTAAGAGGGGCTTTAGCCGGTTTGCAATCACTTTAGATATGACTTTGTAAATTACATTACAAAGAGCTATCGGCCTGTACTTGTCAGGGGTGATGGAGTTTTCCTCTTTAGGGATAAGAGCGATGAAAGTAGTGTTTAGAGCAGGGAGCACCCAATGGAGAACTCTTGATTCTTCTACAATTTGCCAGACCTCTTGCTTTATTAACTCCCAGAAAGTGTGAAAGAAAGTGGTGGTGAAACCATCTGGGCCCGGGGCTTTACCTTCCTTAAGTTGAGACATTGCATCATCCACCTCCTGCATCAGAATGGGGCGAAGAAGATGTTCGTTGTACTCCTCCGTGATAATCTTTAGCACATTGTTGGTTATTCTTTCAATAGCCGGACGCTTGTTTCCTTCGGGCTCGTGATGAACTTGAGCGAAGTGATTTAGGAATTCCTCCTCTATTTCCTCATGCTTCTCTATTTTTGCTCCTCCCTGTTTTTGAATAAAAGGGATGCTATTGTGCATTCTTCGCTGAACAGTGGTTTTGTGGAAGAATTTGGTGTTTCGTTCGCCTTCCCTCAGCCATCTTATTCTGGATTTTTGTTTCCAATATATTTCCTCCTGTTTTCGCCTATCCTCCAGTTGGCTATGGATGCTACGCTCCTGTGCCAGAGTTTCTTTAGTGTGCCCCTTGGTGATGACCCTCTGTTGGAGTTCCAAAAGTTCCTTGTTTAGTTCTTGTTGCGCTATGAATATGTTACCAAAGGTCTCCATGTTCCATCTTTTTAGCTGGCTTTTGAGAAACCTGAGCTTTTGTTGGAACTGAAACATTTTGGATCCTTCAGGCGGGGTGAAGGATGTCCAAATAGTTTTGACAAAGTCTTTGAACGAGGGATGCGAGAGCCAGAACTCCTCGAAGGGCCTTCTGGTCGGATTGCCTGGTCTTTGCCATTGGAGGACAATCGGCCAGTGACCTGATCCTGTGTGAGGAAGGATAGCTGCTGTAAAGTCTGAACCGCATTGTCTGATATGAGGAAGCGATCCAATTTGGAGGCAATTTGATGCTTGCCTGCTCTACGATTGCTCCAAGTGAAAGTGCCATTACCAAAAGGTATGTCTATGAGAGAGGAGTTCTGAATGAAGTCCTTGAAGTGGGAGCTTTCATGGTCCATTCTGTTTCTACCCCCTGTCTTCTCCTCTAGCTTGGTGATCATATTAAAATCTCCACCTATAATCCAGAGCGGATGTGTTCTATTGTTATTCAAGGCTTCTATGGTGTCGAGAAGAGCAATTTTACTGCCTGAGTCCTGTGGGAAGTAAACATTAGAGAGATTTCCATGGATGTTCATACCTAGGATGTGAAAAGCAGCCTGGATAAGATGATGGGAAGCATGCAGATCTGAAAGTACTATCGCCTGTGTATTCCATGCTATAGCCAGCCCTCCCGAGGCTCCAGAGGCATCCACCACTACCGATCGACATCCCGGCCACGCCTTGGAGAGAATGCTGCCTAATGTTGAGCTGTTACATTTGGTTTCTTGCAGAAAGCACATTTGTGGTTTTTCCATTTTTATCATGTTTTTTAACATTCTAAGTTTGCCAGGGCTATTGAGCCCTCTAACATTCCATGATGCCAGCTTCATAGTTTAACTATGCATGGAGGGTTTGTAGTACTTCGTCAGTTTAGCATACCTGCCCGAGTCTACCAGGATTTTCCCAATCTCGATCGTTCGTTGGAGATCCGTCTTTCTTCCTCTCTTCTTGGTGTCTTTTGGGAGTGGATTACCGTCCCATTGGCTTCCTGGCTATATACCTAGTTGATGCTGATGGAAGGCCCTAGAGATGACCGCTTTCAGCTTATTGAGTTGAGACTCTGGTATGCTATCATATGCCTTTTTTTTGCATGTCAGTTCTAACTCTATGATGTCTAATCCATTCAGATCTATGCTCTCTGGTTCTTCTTCCATTAGTTGTACTTGATTGCTTCCTTCCATATTGGTTTCTGTGTTTTGAGGGGGGTCTTGCTTTCCATCGATTTCCATGTCCTTTCCTTTCCCTTCCGTCTTTGTAGGTCCTTCCGAGTGGATTACCAGCATGCTAATAGGGGGGGGAGGTTTGGATGAGGAGGCTGAAGGGGGAGGGCGGGAGGATGAGGAGGGAGGAGCAGGGGCTGCTTCAGAGAGCGAGGGATGGTCCTCAGAGGTTCGCGCTAGAATTTCGAAACTGTTCTTTGTGGTTGGGCCTTGGTTGTTAATTTGTTGTGGCTTGTTGCCATTGTTGGGCTTCTTGTGCGCACGCCTTCGGCTTGGGGCTTTTGTGAAGCCATCCTGGGCTGGGGTTTCAGAGGATTCAGGGGTAGCGACTTTGGCATTTAGCGGGAAATCCCGGAAAAGATGCCCAAGGGCATGACATTTTCTGCACTGAAAGGGGACGTGCTCATAATCCAGGGGTTGAATCCACTCTTCGTCCCAGTGGAAGAGACTTACCGATTCTGGCAAAGCTTCATTCAGTCGTATGAAGACGCATATGCGAGCATAAGAGATGTGTATGCGCTTTTTTGTTTCTTCTACAACCCTGATATATTCCCCTATTCCATTTCCTATATCTTTGAGAATGTCCTCATCCCAATATTCATCTAGAAGAGAGTACAGTTTGATCTAGACTGGCGCCCATGTGAGATCTTCCTTGTCCGGGTTGAATCTTGGAATCCAATCCCTCAGATACAGACCCGCTAAGTTGAAAAAATAGGGTCCCTCTCCCAGGATTCTGTATTTGTCTTCCAAGCAAAAGAATATTGCCGTGAAAAAGCCTTTCGGCCCTAGCTGCAGGGTAACATCTCTTTTAGGTTTCCATTTCGCCGCAATCCAGCCGTATAAGGCCCTTTCTGTCAGCCAAAACCCTATGAACTTCCCAATAAGGGCATGATCCCGCATATATTCTATTCTCTTGTCGATCTTGTGTCCTGGCAGCTCTATTCTGGGTCGTTCTTTGGCTATAGGCTTGCAAGTCGCCAATGAGACTTTCAGGGTTTCCCCCGGTTTCTCCCCACTATCTTGTGCAGCACTGGCGTTATCCGTTCGCCCTTCTGTCCCCTTGTTTCCGTGCTGATGCTTGTTCTCTTGGTTCATGATTCCCCTATCAATGGAACCAAACACCAGATCCTGATCAGGACCGTGCAGCGAGATATTTGCGTCTGGGGAGGGCTCTGATGCCCTCCCCTGAGAGGACTCCATTTGGTGTTCTTAGCTTCCTGCCACTCTGATGCGTGACAGCGTTCTTGGTGCAGCGTCTAAGAGGATCCAGAGATGCGCAGACTGCGCCGTGACAGAAACCCTGAACCCTGATCGTCGTAACCTGCTCCCGCGTTCGTCCAATCTTCTACCTATCAATGTCAAAACCCGCCTTTACTTATCCCTAGTGATTTAAATTGAATAAATTAAAAA